>CM040442.1:12977434-13040104 GCA_022749755.1 Azadirachta indica | reverse complement strand
TGTTCAATTTATATAAATGAAAGAGGGGAAATCAGATTAGTAAGTACTACTTATGCTATTAACTAATTAACTTACTGATTTGGTACATTTTGTTTCTTAATTAATTAATTTTGCCTTGTGTCTTTCATCATTTAAATGCAGTGAAGCAAGCTTAGCAAAAAGCTCCTTGATTGGCAATCAAATATGGCATCCTATGTAATGTGAGTCTATATATATATATATATATATATAATTTTTACTTTTTCTCCTTTGCATTATTAAGTAATAATTTTCATGACATATATACTATGCAGTATAGAAGAGTACTGGATCAGCTGACAATTCTTTCTTTCTTACCAAGGAATTCTAGATGAAACAATTGAAAATTATGGATGAATAGTGCAAAGATAGTGAGTTATGAATATTAGGGCATAAACAGTGATCTTGGCTTATCTTCATCATCCTCTGCACCAGTTATTGCTTTTCCTAAATTAGAATCTCTCAGATTCTTTGCAATGGATGAATGCGAAGAGTGGGATTTTGGGATCACAGGCAGTGGAAAAAAAGACACTATAATCATGTCATGTCTTAGTCACTTGGAAATTCTTTCTTGCCAAATCAAAGGCGTTGCCAGACCACCTTCTTGAGATCACATCATTAGAGACATCACAAATCTCTCATTGTCCTGTTTTAGAAGAATGTTTTAGGAAGGAGACAGGAGAGGACTGGAACAAGATCTCTCTCTTTCCTAACATCATTCGTAGATAGTAAGTATATTAGTTATATTTTATCCTCTTCCCTTTTTGTTAATTAATATATAGTTAAGAATAGTAATTTAACAAGTTAAAACTTTATATTCTGAAGCAACTTCTACTTCTGATGATATACATATTCTGAAATTACTTTGGTATATATGTAAAGGATGGCACTTTCTTCAGATGAAAACACTCTAGAGATTAAAGATTTCAGTTTGTCCTATCTGTGCTTGAAATTGAAAGGTACTTCCTTCCTTCTTGTTCTTTACGATCTTTGATCATTCTATGTAATATGATATAGATGTCGAATATATTTTGAATGAAATTGTATATTCTATATGTTAAATTTAGTCCAGAGCATACAGTTGTACATTTAAGATGTAAGGCAACTGGTTAGGAATATCTTGATTACTTAGCAGATACAATCTTACTGCCAATAGGAATTGATTATAATGATGTTATTGTTACAGGTGTAAGATGACACAATATTGTACATGATTTTTTTTCAGTTTGTTAGTAAGAATGATTGTTTTCCTAAAGAAATTGATGGTCCTAAGCAATGGTTGATAAACATTCTACTTATGCAAGTTCACTGTTCAATACTGTGTAACATATATAAATATAGTCAAAAACATGCCTCAGTTGTGTATCATTTCATATTTTGAGATTATTGATTTTGAAAGTATATGATAACTCTTTTTTCTGTTAGCCAAATCTGATGACTAATTGGTTCTGTTGTGTTTCTTAATTTTGATTTTATTTAATTTCTTCTATTTTTTTTAATGCAGTGAAGCAAGTTTAAAGTACATCTCAAGGATTTTAAGAAAAGGCTACCTGTTGGGTAATCAAATATACCATAATGTTTCCAGAGATTTGTTTTAGTTAAAGGCAGAAGGTCTTTTTGTTTCTTCCTTTTGTCCGCCTGTGATTTGGCTTTTGTTGGACCTGTTAGCTTGTCATTGCTACTTCTTGCCTGGCTGTTGCTGCTTCTTGGGTAGCCTTGCTGGTGCAACTCTTTGTTTCCTGCTGCCTCTTCTCTACAGCTTCTGCTGGGAGCCATTGGTGAAACCGGAGGTCCTGGGATTTTTATGATGGTGTTGTCTTACCAGAGTACAGATTCTAGTTCTTTTGCTGTTGTCTATTCATAGTGCTATTATGCTGGCTGCTTGTTTTTCATTGCATTTGTTGGTGATGTTGGCTGCTGTTGTTAGCTGCTGGTTTATTGCTGCAGCTGACTGCCAGCTTGATCGGTGGTTTCCTGTGTATTGCTTAATCCGCTGCTGTTCGCTGTAATATATATGTTGTGGGAATGTTTTATTTGTTGCTACTATGTTCCAATGGCCTGCTGCAAGTCTTCCTGCATCTGTTTATCTGCCTGCTGCTACTTACTGCAATCTGGATTATCGCTGTCTTATTTTCAAAAGATATTTATTGTTCAAGGAGGGCCCTTAGTAGTACCGGGATCAGTGGCAGCAATTCCATTTGATGAACTAGTATTTATCCTCATCCTTTCTTATTAATATATAGTTAATTATAGCACTTTAACAAGTTAAAACTTTAGATTATGAATCAAATTCCTAATACTTGTGACACACACACACACACACACACACACACACACACACACACACACACACGTATTATGAAAACTACTTTGGTATATATGTAAAGGGTGGCACTTCCTTCAGACAACAACAATCCTGAGATTAAAGAATTTAGTTTGTCCTATCTGTACTTGAAATTGGAAAGTTATTGTATTCCTTTTGCTTCTTTTCCATCTTTAGTTGTTATATGTAATCTGGTTGAGATGTACAACATTATGTGTTAAACATAGTCAAGAACATGCCACAGTTGTGCATCATTTCAAGTTTAGTGGGTAAATTATTATGAATTAATCTTACATAGGATCATCAGCTTGTGTTGTGCTAGGGTGAATGTTGTGGTTTGTGGCATCCATGGGAGAGTTCTGCAATTTAAACCCAGATTGAGGCGGGAAGAGAAGCTTTTGATTTGTTATTCAGAAGCTGAGTTTATGGTTATTAAGTTTATGCAATTTAATATGCATAATTGCCTTCGCTACTCATTTCAGAGGAATGACTCATATATTTTGATTACTCCACGTCTACTTTGTTAGAAAAAGGCTTAAACAGTATAAGTGTGCACACCGTAGTTAAACTGTCTCACTTGCTATAATTATCATAATATAAGGTTATTGACTTTGAAAGCATATAATGTATATATGTATATATTTTTCCTGCTTTGGGTTATATATATTTTTGTAGTAAGAAGAGTATTGGATCAGATGATCATTCTTTCTTTATCACCAAGAAATTATGGATGAAACAACTTGAAAAAATTGGCAATATGAAAAATCTCTTCCAAGAGAATGATCATAGGAGAGCACCTAAATGGTTAACATATATGCTTTCTCCTTATTCCTATTATTTCTTCATTGCTTGATATTCAATAGCAATGGACAACATCGCATTGTATATAATATAACCTGTAATTTTTTCTCAATATTTGCAGAATAAATTGATTAGCAACTCATCCTAGCTATATATGCTGTGAATTAAAATTCTCCTGCTGCTGATGATCAACAGAGGAATAATTAACTTGAGGCCAATTATAGTGGAAATTATTTATCGTAACCAAAAACAAAGGTTCAATACCTTAATTCATTTTTACTTTTTGTTTGATAATTCTATCTTTGATAAGCTCTCTGCTTCAATTCACCTCTATTTTCTCGAGATATATAGAGAAGGTCTGTAGAAAGCTAGACACTTGAGAAGTTAAGAGATTGTTGCTGTCCTATTTAAAAAAGATTTTTACTATTCAAGGAGGATTTAAGTAGCATAAGGATCGATGGCAGCAATTTTGATTGATCAACTGGTATATTATCATCTTCCTTTCTTATTAATTAATATATAGTTAGTAATTTTAGAAGTTAAAACCTTAGATTCTGAATCAAATTCCTAATAATTGTGATGGGGTGGCACCTGCTTCAGACAAGAACACTCCAGAATTAAAACTTTAATTTATATATATTATCTGTCCTTGAAATTGGAAAGGTATTTTATTCCTATTACTTTTTTTCTATCTTTAGGTGATTAATATGCAAAGCTAGCTTTCCTACTCATGCCAGAGGAGTAACTTATATATCTTGATTATTTGACATTTACGATCTCTTAGAGAAAGTCTTAGATAGGATAGTTGTGTATGTCTTACTTACACTATCGCATTTGTTATAATTATTGATTTTGAAAGCATATAAGATTTCTATTTTTGGTCTTGACATCTCCTCGATTTCGGGCTTCGTAATTGAATGGATTTTCAAATTCTGTTTCAGAAGTAATGAATCAGAATTACGGGGCTTACCCGAGGAGCCAGAATGTGTAATAGCCAAAACAAGTCAATATAAGTAATGGTTCATTAGTTTATAACCACATCTTATAATTGATAGATTCTGCTGTGTTTCTTATTCTGATTTCTTCAATTTTTTTTAATGCAGTGAAGCAAGTTTAACATCTCATGGATTTTAATGAAAATAGAGCATCTTGTGTACTGTAAGTATATATGCCTTCTGCGTCTTTTTTTCTTTGCATTATTTTCTCATTTTTCTTGTCATATATTTTTTGCAGTAAAGAACAGTGTTCGATCAGAGAATGATTCTTTCTTTGTTACCAGGAAAATCTGGATGAAACAACTTAAAAACATTGGCCAGTAAAATTCTATTCCAAGAGGATCCCAGGAGAGCACCCAAATGGTTAATATGGATGCTTTCTCACTATTTCTATTCTTTCTTCATTCGTTGATATTCAATAGTAATGCACAACGTCACATTGCATATATAAACTGTTTTTTTTCTCCACATATGTAAAATCAATTGATTTGCAAATCATCCTTGCTACATATGCAAAGAATTTAAATTTGTGCTGCTGCTGATGATCAACAGAGGAATAATTAACTCGAGTCCATTTGTGGTGGAAATCATTTATTGTAACAAAAATCGAACGTTGAACAGCTTAATTTGTATTTACTTCTTTGATAAATCTCTTTCATAAGCTGTCTGATTCAATTCTTCTAGATTTTCTGGACATATATATATAGAAGCTCTGTACAAAGTTGGACATTTGTAATCAATTAATGGTTTAACATTTAATAGAATGAATTTCTTCAATGATCAATGTCAAGTACGCTGAGAGAAAGTTGTCACGTGGGACTAGTGAAGACAGAACGGGCAACAACTCAATAAGTTGACCACAAAAAGCAAGGAGAATGATGCGGGGAGAGAACACAAATGGTCAGTTGTCTATATATTTGCATGCCTATTTCTCATTAATTGTTCCTTGATCTTCAATAAGAAATTATGTAAATTATTGTATGACTTGACTTGTTTTGCAGCTGATTAGAAATTCGTTAATAGGTGCTACTGTAAAGTAAACCAAAAATCTGATTTCTGCCTACTGCTGCTTGCTGCAGCTTGTCTTCCTGCATCTGTTCCTGCTTGAGCTGCTATTATGTTGCCACTTGTTTTCCTGCATCTATTGATGCTGGCTGCTGCTGTTAGCTGCTGGGTTGTTGCTGCAGCTTACTGCCAGCTTGTCCTCCTGCTGCCGGTACCCTTTTTTGCTTACTGCTGATGGCTTAATCTGCTGGTGCTTGCTGCAGTATAGATCCTGTGTTCTTTGGTGCTGTCCCGTTTTGCTGGATCCAACCAAAGATTCTGTGAGGTTCCTGCTATCGTGCTATTAATGCTCTGATATACGCTTGCGTTGTTGATGCCATATTGCATCTGTTGGTACCGGTGTTGTTTTGCTGATTTCTTGATGCCACTTCGTTCTGCTGGTACCAGAGTCGTTTTGCTTACGGCGTATGGCTTCATTTGCTGCTGCTTGTTTTAATTTCTTAAGCAAAATTGCTGCTGTTTTTGCTGTTTTGCAACAAGGAAAACAGCAGTTTGTTCCCAGCTGTTTGCTGCTGTAAATGCTGCTACCATTATATTTTGCATACATACAAAAGAAACAAGCCAATTTTAATCAAATGAGAATATAATAACATCTTCAAAATTCAAATACCCTTTCAGTTTAATTTCTTGTTCTTTACCTTCATTGAGAAAACTTTGGGTCTCAGGGGACATTCTTCGAATCTGCACACATAAGATATTTCCTTTATTCTCACGCATCTTAGAATAACTTCAATTCTCTATCAACATTTTCAATTTTTGTAATCTTTAAACACTCACCATACCTATCCAACTAAAGAAAGTTTTGAAACTAACAACATTTAAGAACATTTTAAACAAAATTCACAAGCAAAACTTTCAACTAGAGATCAAAATTTTTAAAAAACAAGAAAATTGCAATCCGTCCAAACAAATTTATACAGGTGAACAATGAAAATGCAAACTATTAAAATACTTCTTTCATTCCGCTGTTTTCATAATGTTGGGGGTTGATTTTCGCTGTTGCTGCCCAAGCTGCTACATGTTTTTCTCTCTGCTGCAGTTTCTCTTTTCATATTTTTGGGCTCCTTTTCTGCTACTGTAGCTGTGTCTGCTGCTGCTTCTACAGTTCTTGTACAGGTGAACAAAAAATGAACTATTTTACCCATTAATTATTAGAAAACATATAAAATAATTTAATTATCTTTAATTTTATTTTTATAATAACTAATACAATTTTATTATAATATTTAAATTTAAAAGTTATAATAATTATTTTTTTTGTTCTTAGTTATTTTTTCTTCAAATTTTTCATTATTTTTTAATATATTAATTATATATAAAATTGATCATTTATTAAAAAATTTCTTATAGCAAATATTATGCTGTAAACAACTTTACAATTAATGTTGTTAAAATTTGCTTATGATTAATGTTGTAAAAAGTTGACAGTTACGAAGATTTTTGACAATATTTACTATATGTAATTTTTTATAATAGATCATTTTAATAAAATGATCAAATTTTAAAAAAATATATAATTAATATTGTTAAAAAATTAATAATAAATGTAAAGAAAAAATAATTATGAACAAAAATATTATTATACTTTTTAAATTTAAATATTATATTAAAATTATATTAGTTGTTACCAAGTAAAAATAAGGATAATTAAATTATTTTATATGTTTTCTATTAATTAAGTGGTAAAATAGTAAATTTATGTACAAAATAGTGATTAGAATAGTGTTTTAAAAGGTATTTCAATATTTCTTTAAAAGTTAAGGACTATCTCAACCTTTTTTTTTTTTAAAGTTTAGGACTGACAAAAAATACAAGTTATTCCCATTTTTCTAAAAGATAGGGGTAAAACACATTATCGGGTTATATTACATACTTTCATATTTATTAATTTGTTAATTCTAAGTAACTTTAAGTATTTTATTTTATTTTATTATGTTTTTATTTATTTATGTAGGCTGGAAGAGACTGGGACTGTTTAGGTGATGAAAGACAAAAGTCGGCATGAAAGAAGAAGTTCAAATTCCAAAATTTAACGTGAGTGTCGCAATCATGTTATATGGAAGCCACCATGCCTAAGCAGTACCCCAACCAATTTTCTAAGAGCTCAGTGCTATGTGTACATTACATGGAAGTCATAGCGCCCAATTCAACGCAACTCCAACTAATTTCCTGAGAGTTAAGCACCGCGGCGCTGGATCTTGGAAGCTATGGCTCAATAATGATGTTTAGAGTTGAAATAGTATTTTGGGGAAAACTCTAGGAGATATAAATAGATCTTTTTGGAGGATTAACAAAGGAGGTTAGCTGCCATATTGAAAAGAAGACATTAAAGAAGAGAACTTTGAGTGCAGAAAAAAAGGGCAAAATTCCAGAGACGGATCAAGCCCAATTCCAATCCAATTCTAGTTTTTCTACCTTTGTTTCATTTGTATGTTTAAAAACATGTTATTTGTCTCTTTAGATTTAATAATAAACTAATTTTCAGTTTATTTATGTTATTATGTTCTTAATGCTTCTAATTCTGTTAGAGATCCACATTACCAGTAGAGAACCACCGGAGAAACACTCTACAAGATCATAAAAACTCTAAAAAAAGGGGTGAGGAAGGTGTATATACCTCCAATAGATGAAGACACATGTTCCTATAGTGAGAAAAGGCGGATGTACTATATAATGTGCATTGTAGGAGATCTCGGTTGCTTGATTCATTAGATGTTGTCTCTAAATACATGAGATTCCACTTTGTCTTTTGGTGACAAATATGCTCCTCCAATACCCAGAAGACATGGAGCAAACTCTTCAACAAGAAGCTAACAATATGGTAAAACGAGGAAAGAAGGGCATTTTAGACAAATGGTGGTAGGGAAAAGGAGGAGAGGCATGTCATTTTCACTAATTCTAATCACAAAGAAGGAAAGGGTGAGACTTGTCTTTCGGGACCACTCTCTGTTTTCTCTACTAAGATACTTGGTCACCATTTCATAAGAAAAAAAAAAAGAGTCAGTTTCTCACATTAAAGTCCTATTCCTTCTAATCACTCCCCATCTTCTACATCTTGGGAACTGATCACCATTCGCTCTAGAATCTTTACTGATACCTTTAGAAATCTCCAAGCTTCTTCAACTTTCATAATTACAGAGGTGTATTCAGTTATAATCTAATTTTCTACTCTACTAAATTTAATGTTTGTACTATCCCCCGAATTTATTTATTCTCTTTATTGGTATTGGAATTTGTTTGTTTGGAATTTATGGAAGAATGAGTTCTTTCGCAGAAATTCTTTTGGGAGTGGTTGCTTCTGTTAACTGTGGTTTGTTTGGTTAGTTTCACTTGCACTTCATTATGCTTAGAATCATGGAGTAATGTGTTTTCTAGTTCAACCAAAAGGATATACGGAAAATGTTAATCTGTTGGTTTTGTGAAATAGAGTGTTTACATGGTGTGACGTTTGATTTGCCTTGGGATTTTGGTTTTTCAATAGGCTTGTTATACTTTTTATTTTATTACTCTTTTACTTTTTATACTAGTTTTCTTCTTTATTTTTAATGTAAAAGATTAAAAAAAAAAGATTATACAATATTTACACTAATTCATAGAATAATCATATGATAAGTTGTATTGAAGATATTTCAATAATTGTATGTTTAAAAATTAGTTAATTAATAATTTAGAGGAGATAAAGTGATATATTCTCAATTTTTTTTTATGTAAAACATTCTCAATCGAAAAGAGAGAAATGCAATAATATGTCAGTCATAATGTATAATACGTAAACAGTATTAATAAATGACATGACAGTTTTATAGGCTTAAAAATAGGCTCGTCTTATTGGACAGTCGAAGGTAAGCCGAGATTACCAATGGGGTCTGACCCAACAAACTAGGGCGGTTTAGTTCCGGTTCAGGCAAAGGTTAAACCCTCGAAAACCCTGCTGTATTAGAGGTGCGAGGCAGCATCCGATGTGCAACACCATAGCTATAGAAACAGAACAGCAACAGCAAAAGAAAACTAACTGCAAATGGGCTTCTATTTCCTCTGCCTTTCCTTTTCCCTCGCTTCTCAATGACTCCTGCAGAAGCCAAGAACGATTTACAAGTGGAGACCATTAAGAAAGCACAAAATTCATACAAAAAGAATGAAAAAAAAAAAATTAATTGTTTATTTCTTAATTTTAAATAGACAGTATTCCCAAGAATTTGTTTGAATCCAAACACAATTCTGAATGAGTCGAAAACTTTGAGAAATTTTCAAAGAATAAAAGCATGGAAAAATATTTCTCGAGAGTCCAATCGAGTTTGTGACTCTTGAAGGTAGTTCCTACCTTTCGTGTGAATTTATTGAAGTGGACAATAACTTTCCCACCTGATATAATAAATGCATGACTTTATTGTGTCTTCTGAACAAATGCATGAGGGTTTAAGCAGAGCAATCTTGACTATGAAGAAACAAGAACAAGCAATGGTAACTTTCAGCACAGAATATTTATACAGCCATGAAGTTTCTGAAGCAGTGCCTGCAAATTCATAAGGGTAAATTGATATTTGTGTAGCCATTGATTTATGATTTTTTCTATATTTGTTTTTATTTTCTCTGTTGCATAATTTTTATTGGAATTGATATGGGTGAGGCTAATTATTAGATCAGTTTCGCAGTAAATATAAGTTAATTAAATATAAGTCAATTTCTGAATTGATGTGGGTAAGCCATTAATGCAGACAAATTAGTGCATTTCTTCAACAAAAGGAAATATATAACCAATAATATATATATATATATATATATAAGATAAAGATGTCAAGCCCTCCATAACCCATTTAAATTTAATTTTTTTTAAGATTGATTAAAAAAATATGTAAATAATTGTAAGGGACTTAATTGATTAATTAAAAAATGTACTATATATTTTTTTTGAAGGACTCGTTTGAAAAAAAGCAAAAGTTATATAACTTGTGTAATCATTTAGAAAAATAGGGAAGCCAGGCGGGTCTGGAAAAATGCCCTGTCCCTATCCCCGACCCGTTGTGTATACGGATATGAATTTTTTTTTTAAACCCGACCCAATCCTCGAGTTTCTTTAAAAATTCGTCCCAATCCCGTCATAACTAGTTAGAGCCCCTGTAGGTCCCTGACCCTGCGAAAAAAAAAATCATACTCCTACTCAAAACTGCATTTTTTTAATATATTGACAAGGTTAAATGCAAAATTTTAACGTTTTGAACTTCATGCAAACTTATCCTAATATTTGTGAAGGGAAAAGGTCAAATAATAATTAATATACTAATCTCCAAATACTTTTACATCGATAGTTTAATTCTAAGCTTCAAATACCGATAATATTTCAAGTTGATACAAACTTTTATATAAAAACTTAATTTTTAATTTCATAGCTACAATTTCATGATTAATAGTTAATAATAAGAATATAATGTACGTTCCATTTCATTTTCCAACGGGGTATTATTAGTATCATTAATAAAGACAATTAGAATTGACATCCCTCTTATCATTTTTAAGGAGAATAATCGAGCACAGACAACATATATAAAATGAGCGAACAAGAAGCTACTTAAATTGGAGTCAAAACAAAAACTCAGAATTCCATTAAACACTCAAAATTCAAAAACCATCAAACCAAAATCTTCAATTTTGAAAACTCGGCAAACTAAATCACAGAACACCCAGAGACTCAGAAATGCATCAGGTCAACAATCATAACCATGCAAGAGAGAACTGACCTTGAACTCGAAACCTGAAATGGTGATGAGGAAGGATGAAGCCCTTAGACAAGCAACCAAATATGTTATTATTATAATAACAATAATAATAACGACAACAATAACCATTTTTCACTAATTATGTAATTAAAAGATTATATTATTTTGTAATAATAATAAGGAAGAATATCCATTGGCCCCTCATTTTTGAGCCCATATCCCTTTACTCCCTATATTTTTTCTAATATTTTATCACTCTTCTTATTATTTTTTTTTAATTTTACCCTTCAATTTAAGTGATTTACAAAATGATAAAAATGAAAATATTTGAAATATTAACAAATAATATATAATAAAACAAATATAAAAATAGTAAATTAATTATCCCTAACAAAGTTAATCCTAAAACATTCTTCTCTCCACAAATTATCCAACCCAAAAATTTCCTAAACCTACAAATCTTCCTACACCATCATCAGCACTACCACCACTACTGTCATCAAATCTTCTTCTACTACCTATTTCCATCACCACCAATTATCATTCTCTTTCAACCATTGTGGCCTATCTCTCCATCTGAATGAAACCACCCTTTGCTACAGGAAACCATTGTCATTGTCACCGAATGGAGTTTGGATTACTAGCGTTTTGTTTCAGGGTACGCTCAAGTGTTATGTGAGATGGACTGTGTGAACTCGTGAGGTGAAAAGGAATGCAGAAAACGAGATTTGGAGAATGTGAGTGTGAAGGAGGAAGATGAAATAAGAGAAATAATGACACATATTAGTGTGTATTGAAAAATTGTATAAGTGAGTGTTAATTTGAGTGTAAACACTTGTATCTTCTCTAAACACTTGTATCTCCCCATCTATCACCAAATCAGACCTTGTTTCTTGCCCTTTCCATCCACATCTCCTCACCCTTCGTGAAATCACCGACTAAAATTATTTTCTTCTCTCATCTTTTCTATTTTCTTTTTCCTTCATTTAAAAATATTTCTATTCAAATTGCTACTAGTCAATCTCTTATTAATTAAGATTGAAGAATTTTGAAATCAAATAATCCAAATAATTCTAAATTATTTTGTTGGCAGTGATTCTAATAGGAACAAATAGGGTATGATTTGGCAATAACTAGGGAGATGCAACTAGAAAGGGGGGTTAGGAGCGATTGCCTGTGAGGTTGTTATAATTTGTTTCATATAATTTGATATGTAGAGAAGAATACTTTAGCTGCTAATTAGGTTGTTAGAATCTTGATCCATATAATTTGATCTATAGAGAAGAACACTTCAAAGAAAACGAATAGAAAAAAAGAAAAATAAGTAAAAGGAAAATAAGTGTTTTAGGGCCAATTTTTTTAGGAGTTAATTTTTTATTTTTTATATTTAATAAAAATTAAATTTGATATATTTTTAATAAATTTTTATTTATTTTTATTTTTTATATTATTAAAAGACAAATTTATCCTTAAAAATTTAATCTAGTACTTATTCTTTTCATAAAATATTTAAGGGTATAAAGTAATTTTATTTATTTATTGAAGAATACTGAAGTAATTTTATTGGTTCCCATCCAAAAGTATAGATTTTTGACTAGTTGAAAGGGCAAATTAGTAATTGCATACAGAAACTGACGATTTAGATTAACAGAGATAACGTGAGGGGATGATGAGATGTTATTTTCACTTAAACCTACGTTGCTATTGAATTTTTCAGTTTTAAGTCCATTGTTTGACTGGCTCATTTGTGTTGATTGGCAAGTGGGAACTAGGATAAGATGCTAATGCTACTCTCTCCCAATTTTGTGTATTTAATTGTCTAAATCATGGTTTCAGTTTGTTTCACGCTTGGATTAGATAAGGGTGCCTTTTAATTTTGGTGGATACTGGAAGTGGTTGTTGTACTACTTATTGTTAATTTTTTCTTTTTCCTTTCCACTTTAGCAATCATGTTAACTGAAATTATTTTCAGCGTTGAGGTTTCCATTACAATACTGGGAGGTGTGATTGAACAAATTAAATTACTATCTCTCTTGAAACAGCTTGAAGTAGTCATTAAATTATCCCAGGTGAAAAGAGCATTGCATTGTTCTATTATTATTATTATAGAGTAAAAATGAGAATGTATTCAATTGTTAAATACTTTATTGATTTTAACTTTTGAATATCATCTTCTAACCAGTTTATGTTTCTAGTTTTTTTTTCTCTCGAGTTTCATAATTAGTATTGGTGAGTATTTCTACGATGTTATTATTAATATTTGTTTAATAGAAGTAATTTTAGCGGTTCAATCCTGTTTTATGTTTCTTGTGGTGATCAAATCTTTTAATTGAAGATTGTTTTATTTTGCATAACATATACCTGTTGATTTGCTGGCCAATCACTACTTGAATTCCAAAAGCTAATGTTTTTTGCCCAATAAACATTTCATTCAATAAGAAGATTTATTCTCCCACTTGGGTTTGTTTATTTTTGTTAAATTAAAGCTTTCTTATACCAATTATAAATCTCAGAGATCATATTAGCTCATAATATCATTAGTCTATTAGTTTAAGAGAATAACATATTCAACTATAGAATGATCTTTTGATTCTTCCATGTCCTTTTTCGGTCATAACTTAATAATCTGTTATTGTTGTTGTTGTTATTAATCAGATATTGATCTTATTATTATTAGTTTACATTATTGTTATTACTTTTATATATTGTTATAATTAATATATTATACTATTATTACTATTATTAGTGTTATAGTTTCAGTGCAGAATAGATTAAACTATGTAATGTTTTATTAAATTTCCTGTCTTCCTTTTCTTTTTGTTTTTTTCTTTTGTGATAACTTAATAATTAGATGATAATATTATTATTATTACTATTATTGCAAATGTTATGATTATTGCAATTATTGTTATTATTATTATTACAATTATAATAATAATAATTATTATATATTATTATTGTAGTTATTATTAATTATTGAGGGGAAATTTTGTTGTTTGAAGTAGTAGATAATTTTAGTAAGTAAACTAGCGGTTTTTGTTAATGTTGAGGTTTTTTTGTCGCCAAAATTTTTATTGAAATCAACTACTATCCACTTATATCTTCTTTTAATTAATTGAAGGAAAAGTATTAGGATATTCTCCTTTGTCAATTCTATAGTTCGTATATAGTTTTCGTGGAATTTTCAGGTGCAATTTATCGATTTGTTTCAACATTATAGTTTAGTCGTTAATAAAATTGTTATTTGTGAGCTCTAATATTTTAGCTTTGACAATGTTTGCTGCTATTAATTTGCTGGTGTCATGCAGTCCGCTCGCTGTTTTGCTGTTTGCCCATGTTGTTTGCTGTTGGATGCTGCTGCTGAGTTGCATTTTTACTGTCGTTTTGTTGGTACAAGGTTGCTTTTGGCTTTGCTATCGCCTTCATCGATTAATGTTGTGTTTTCTCCTAGCTGCTTGCTGCTTTGTTATGCTACTTTGCTACAAGAACAACAAGAAGTTGTTGTGTTTGGGTTGTTGGTCCTGTTTGTATGCTGCCCTTTTGCTGCACTTTACACTAGCTATTTTTAAATTTCTTTTTATCACTTGGTCTTCAAGTAGCACTTGTAGTCCTTATTCCCACCCATTCAATAAAATTATAAAATATAACTAAGGAATAAAAAAAATTATTTACAAAACTCGACGTTTAGTCTCACACAATTAATTTTTTTTCTCATGCTATTTTTTATTCCTCATAATTGTAATTTATGAAAACAAAATAGACAAGGGATTAAAAATATAAGATTATATAAAAATTGTTATTGTCAATTATAAATATTTTGTTGTCCTCTCTTATCTCAATTGTAGTTTTTGATTTTATACAAACTTGTAGCCCTCATTGTCATTAATTCTTGTTTGTTTTTAATTGTCTTTTATTTTTGACATTTTATGCATCTTAGTTTTTTTAATATATTTTCAGATACTCGAATAAAAATTTTGTGGCAACAATTTTTTAGGATTTGTGAAAGTAATGTTGTTGCATAAATATATAGTTGTATTTTTACTTTGTTGTTGTTATGCCTTATTATTATTCTACTTTTATTTTTTAATTCATGTTATTGTTTATATTTTTATGATGGATGTGTTAAAATATCAAATTAATGGTTAGTAAATTATGTACATGAAAAGCAAGAGGAAACGAGTTAATCCTGACCCGATAAACGATGATAATGTTGATAATAAGATTGTTTAAATAAGACTGATGATAAGAATGAAAAGAATAAAGCATATTCAAGAAGACATGACAACCTTTTATCAAATTTTTATAAGTTTTATCATATTCACTTAATATAATTTTGTATAGTCTTACATTTTTAAATGTGATTTTAAAAAGTGAAGTGGAATGTGAATGTACTAACTTTTGTTTATAGGCCACAAGATGTAGCAAGAAAGAAGCAAAATTGTTACAAGAAAAAGGAACAAAAGTTGACATGAAGGTAAGCACTTTTATTTTGAAATTTATTTTCATTTATAATACATTTTATATAAAACATTTAACTTAGGATTTATTTTTTTTAACTAATAGACAAGAAAAAATTTAGGATTACATTTCAAAGCCTTGAGTAAGGAGGATAAGAATAAATATAGTGCAATTAATATAGTTAATAACAATGGAAAGGAATATGGTGGAGAAAAATGCCAAGGTATTGCAACAAGATATGCTCCAAGTCATTTTACAACATTAGTGGCCAAATAAAAAGATTTGAGAAAAAAAAGTTATTGAAAAGACAAGATTTGGAAGTCTTTTGAACATAAAGTGCAGACAACTAAGATGATATTTGTGTGCCTAGTTAGTTGAAATATTGGATCCTTTTAGTTCTAGTATTAACATTTGCATAGACTCGTTATTTCCTCTCATGATTTTGGGTATACTATGGGGATCAAGATAGTGGGGTAGACGTAAATGTATGCATGGAGAGGGATTTAGATAATGTAGAGCAATTGAAAGATAATTGTAATCATAATTGAAAGATATTAATTTACATTTGTCTGAAGAAGTTGGAGGAGGATTTGGTGACTGAAAATAAAGTGGCCAATGACTTCAAGAGGAAATTTGTATTGTTTGCTTTTGGAACACTATTATCCCCTAAATTAGCAAATTATGTAATGCCTCGCTATTTAGTTCCATTGAAAAACGCAAGTACCACTAAAGAAAAAAATTAGGCAACTCGGTGTTTTAGTGGACTCATCAGTGGCATTAAAAAGTTTGAGGGAAGACAACAATTTGTTGTTGTGGTTACTTTTAGCGATAATACTATTTTCTCTTTCTCAATTGATACATTAAAACTTAATTTTCTAAACTCTTTGATTTTATTTATCTTAAATTTGTTGCAAATATTTTGCAACTTTTTTACATGGATCATGTAGTTTTTGCACATAAACCTATATGCAAATCGTTGAATCCAACAGGTTTATAAAAAAATAAAGATATTTGTAATTTCATGCTTTTTCTGAAGGAGAATGGGGGCATTGGGAACTCAAAAGGTAATAAATTTATATTAATTAGTTTATTTAAATTATGAAAGTAAATTACTCCTAAAACTTATACTTAAAAAATATCAAGTTCATAGATAGGAAAGTCCAGCTCATCATATTGTGACAAAAAAGTCCTTTGACAGAAATGAAATATTGAATTTCAAAGAAAAACTAGACCAAATGCTCTAGGAGTTGCTGACATAACATGTAAAATTGCTAACTCGATGAAGAGTAATTTAGATACTTATGTCTGGGTTCAAGAATTATCTTACAGAGTTGATGTAACTGAAGAGATTGTTGTTAAAAAAAAAAAAAAATGACACATGCAATAAAATGATGGACACTAATGATACAGATGTTAACTTATAGTCACCCAAGAAACATAGGTCCAAAGTTTGTAGCAAATCTAGCTGCCAAATTATTGCAGGACAAAAACATGGCCAAGAAAGCTGATGATGGATAGAAGAAGAAAACTCCTTATAAATGATCCTTGTTAAATGAGTTATTGCCAAATGATGAAGAAAACCATCAAAGTGTCCAAGTATCACTATATATCATTTTTGGTATAAATTGTTAATGGTTATGAACCTTTTACTTCAGGTGTTTAAACTTCATTGTCATATTACAAGTAATATCCTCCGATGGAATTTGTTCATCTAACGATAAAGAAACAAAATTATACAAGTTATGGAAAAACCAAAAAAGTCCTCATCAAAAGTATTGATGAACAAAAGATAGTTGTAAAATTATATACAACTATATCACATTTGCAAATTCATTCTCTGAACAAAATTTGATGATGTTCCAATATATTTTTCAAGACTCTTTGGACAAAAGATAATTAAATATATATTTAAATTATCCTCATTTTTTTTTTGTTTGCACTGTTGAAAAAATATTAATTCTGAATCTTGTGTGCTACTAATGTAATGAAAATTTAGTTTTCACATGTCAGCCTCTTATTAACTAACAAATAATATATTCTGTGACCCCGAAATCATTTGTAGTAGGCGAGGTAAGTGTTAACAAATTAGTCTTATTTTTTATAACGTTCAATAAATTCTAAATTTATTATTGATATTTAGAATATTTGAAAAAAATATGGGACATTCATACACTTATTGAAATTATATTTTTTATCATTTTTATTTATCGGGTGCACTACACATGGAGTAGACATGATTTTTTATTATTAACTTAAAAAAAATATGATTATGATAAATAACAGTACTAAATATGAAAATTTTGCTATATAAATTAATAAGACAGTATTATATTGTTAACATATATTTTATATGATTTTTTATCTCTAACAAAATTTTTTGAAATAAAATTTTATTATTGTTATTATTATTATGGGAGAATGCCTATTACCCCCCTTATTTTTAAGTTAACATCCTATTATCCCCTATATTTTTTTTAATATCTCATCACCTCCTTGAGTTTCGATTTTACGCTTTAATATTTAAATATTTTAAATTTTATCATTTTATAAATTAATTAAATTGAAGGATAAACGAAAAAAAAAAAAAAAAAAAGAGTCAAGGGGGTGATGGAGTATCAGAAAAAATATAGAGGATTTAATGGAGTATTAGCTAAAAAATGATGGGGATAATAGGCATTCTTTCAATTATAAAAGGAGAAATAATATTAATAAAAATTGATTTAAATAAATTTATTATCTAAAAATTACTATAATACCCTCAAACCACTAATATGTCGACTAACGGAAGTAGTGTCGGGGGGCTGATGGGGTATTTGTGAGGCAATAGGTAGTAATAGTGTATTAAGTCAAATGAGGAGAGTTTATTGGGCATTCTCCCCTTTCATAAATTAACTCAAAGCAAAAATATATAGCAAAAAAAATTAGTGGAAAAATCATTAATTAATGCAAATGAATTATATACGAAACAATAACCAAGTTAAAGAGAAATATTAATAAAAATAATTAATGCAAAATGATTAATAAAACCTCTGAAAAATCGTGAATTAAGGAGAGACATGCAATTCATGAAAAGTTTATAAGAATTATGGCCAAATAATGATTTCTTTTTAAAATGAAACCTTCCTAAGGCAATTGCAGTAACTGAAAAGAAGGCATTAAAAATCCAACCTTACACCCACCTGTCGAGGCCAAACAAAAAGAAAACTAAGTAAAATGGTAACAAAGGAGACCAAGCATATCGTGCGACAAGAATCTTCGAATTCAAGATAGAGGAGAAGACTGCCAAATAATGATTAACATACAAATAATTAACATAATTAACTTGTAGAATTAGTAATTAACGATCAACTTAATTTATTCATTAGTTATTTATTTTTCATTAATAACCCATTAATAATGATTAATGAAAAAAATAAAAAAAAATACTAATTACCTTATAAAATAGTTGCTGCCCCCTTAGAAAAGTCTACATGACAGTAGTAGCTATCTGTAATCTTCAATTAAATTCAAGAGAGACAAATTTCAGAATTAAAAAAAATCCACACCACCCTTTTGATCACTGAACACATAGGTATTAATTAATTATAATATTTTATTTTAACAAATAAACTAATGACTCGTCTTAATTGATGTTCAATAGTTTTTAGCTAAAAAGACAAGTATTGATCATGCAATATAAAAGAGAACATACCATTTAACCATAATACTTATACCAAAAGAGTTTATAATGCACTAAAATTAGGTTATAAAGAGAAGTTTAAATTTCATTGAAAGTAAAAAAAAAAATCATTAAATTTGACGGAAAGTCAAAATAAAATCGTTAAAATCTAAGCAACCAATAAAACTAAAAAAATTTATTTTTAAAATTAAATTAATATTTTAAAATAAAAAAATATGGACCATTGATTTCATCTAATGGTCCATAACATTCCCGTTATCGATATTAGGAATTTTTTACCAACATTGTAGAAGGACCCATGGTCAAAAAATATTTTTCTACCTACCCTAATTACAGTTAAGTCTGCCTAGCCAGCTACACAATTAAAAATTAATTCTTCAATTGCCCATGCATGTGCCTCCAAAATAAATCTTTTTTCTTAATTTAACATATATACATTTTGAATAATTAATAATATTCTTTCAATATGATTACATCAATGCATTTAATTTAACGTTTAGATGGTTATTATCAGTCGCTGAGTAACGATTGACGTTTAGGGGGGGTCAAAATGTAATTTCAAAAATTTAGAGGCCAACAAAATAAATATATAATTTTGAAGGCTAAAATCAATAATTTTTAGGCAAATTTCAAATTTTTTTTCGGGGCCCGCAGGGGCCCTGGGTCACTGTCAATATATATATATATATATATATATATATATCAAATTTAAACAGTTAAGGCACAATTAATTGACGAGACCCCAATTAATGGAAATGTAAATATATATTGTTAAGGGAGAAATTAAGATAACTACGTGGCATCCCATGAGAAGGCCACGGAAAGTACAATGGTGATAAAAAAGGGAGAGATGGCAGAATCTGTTAGTTATAGAGGGGTAATATGTTAATTAAGTCTATGGTATTAGTTATAGAGGCCTCACTTAATAGAATGATCATAATTTAGTTGACGCTGATGTACAGTTTAAAAATGGTTTTGACAGTTCTTGATATAAAAAAAAAAAAGGATTTTAAGCATCGATGAATAGAAAATTACTTATAAGTTAAAATAGTTAACTCTAACCCATTCAAAAACCTTCTACCAATAGGATTGCCAATTATATGGGTAAATTTCTTATATAATTGATATATTAAAAGGAATTTTTAAGTGTATAAGTTAGATAAAAAAATTGATTTCAAAACTTATTAAGGACAAATTCATTATTCACTTAGTTGTTAGAAACAAATATATATATATATATATATAAATAATTTTGTGAGTTTTGTTTTAACTTTAATTATTTTATTTTTTCAGCAATTTTTAATACAAAAAAGATGTCTATGAGGGCCAGAGAAAGTACACTTACTCTTCCTCTGTGTTTTAGACACTAGTCCTATATTTTTTAGTTATTTACTTTATTATAAATACAACTAATTTCTTTTAAATATTTTTCATTAAAATGTATTTTTATATTTTAAAAAATTATCTGAATAAAACAAAAGCGTTATCTACTTTTTTCTTCTAAGATGTTTGAATTTTTTTTAACAATAGAAAATTAGAGTTATTTTTTCTAATTTTATCTGTACAAATAGGTAACATACTAATTTTTCTTATTAATATGGATATGAAATTATTTTAATTAATTTTTAAAAACATATATATATTGAAACAAATAATGATAGGGAAAAAAATTTACAGGTTGTGCCTCCTAATGTGCTAGGTTAGCACAGGACGCATAGTAACTAAACCATGAACCAAATTAGACTTATCATTTTTACTATGCGAGCGATGTTGGCTTAACACGGGAGCCCCTATGAACTTAATTTTCTTAGTCAGTGAGACCCATTTGCCACCTCTAGTTTCAGTGCAAAATATTAGACCTAACAAAAGAAGACCAATAACAATAATTAAAAAAAAAAAAAGGCAAAAAGGATCCTACACCTACTGATATTATACAAACAAGGTTATGTGAATCAAGATGTCTTATCTTTTTTAGAGTTATCATCAGTATAAAATCACTAATGCCTGTGGATATGAACGATATTTTCAGACAACAATACATCCCCAATGCTTTCATCTCTTTGTGCGAGAGAGAATTTTTTATTGACGAAAGTTAAGACAAGAAGAAACAGCAAGTATTATACTAATGTTGTGTGATAAGGAAATTCTTAAGATTTATCATTTATCATTTTATATCCTTTTTCCTATGAAATATTTTTTTATCCTTATAAATAGAACTGAAATTGGTTATTACATTTAGGAAAAGAATTGGGATATCGATAATGATGCTAGAGTCGGTCAATTTATATACAAGTAACGATATGATTTTATAATTTCTTTCTAACATAACTTCTTCTCATGAAATTTATTTAATAATCCGTTATAAAGCAAATTGTTTTACTCTTATATTTTACAAATTTTGAAATAATCATTTATTAAGAAAGGCGAAGGATGTCAAGATGCATGCATTTGTGTTAATAATTTATTTCAAAGAAACAAAATTCTCCCATTGTGTTTGTTTCAAGTTAGATACTCATGAAATTCAGACTCTATGTTGTGTCATGTTCCACCACGCAAACTCGTTAGCTGCACTATCCTCTCGAGAAATGGAAAAAGGATTTTCTAAAGAAACAAAGTTATTGAAAGATGTAAACTATATAAGGTTAGACAAAAATGTCCAACTGAATCGAATGAATTAAATCGAGCAGTTTAATTCAGTCTGAACTGAAAACTGGTTAAGAATATTGCAAAATTTTATATAAACTCTTAAGTTTTATAAAAATTATAAATCAATAATAAATTTGTAACTATTAATATAAATTCATATAAAAATAAGAGAAATTATTATAAGTTTTAAAGAGTCTTACCTTTTTTTTAATAACTACATAATTTAGGAACTTATATAAAAATATCTCAAAAGTTTAATCACATCCTACTATAAATAGTAAATTACTTATAATAGTGAACATTTAAATAAACAAAAAATTATTGAATCATAAATGACTTATAACATTAAAAATAATAATATATTAAACAAGTTAAAAAATAATTATATATATATAAATTACAAATTTACAAATTTTATTGTTTATTATAAATTAAAATTTTGAATGACAACATTTACAATAGTGAAGAATTAAAATTTGTAACAAAATACGTTGTCTATAAACATTTTGTTCATAACATAATTAAATGTTCTACATAATTGTGCATATAAAATTGTAAATACATAATTTAATGATTAATCACACTTAGTTCTAATTAATACAATGTAAAGGTATTAACAAAAATAATTAATTAAATAAAATTGTAAAATCCATTAACTTAAACCCATTAAGCTTAGGTTGCCATAGTTGTCAAATTTTTGTTCATGTAATTTTGAACATTTAAATAATTATAAACACATACTTTTATTATTATGATATTGAATCTAATATCAAAATTTTTCTTAATATTCGAACATTCTCTAATTAAAAAGTTTTATTTCAAATGAGTATTTTTATAATTTTCTACTCAAATCCCTGATGTAAAAATTTTATATTTGGCATATTTCTACATTTGTAATATTTTAGTGAGTAAATAAGTAAGTAAATTGTTAAGAGTGCTGATAGTAAATAAATTGTCTTTAGGATAGATTTCGGAGAGAAAATTTGTGAGTTTTGGTTTTTCTATGAATTCAATTAATTGATTCTATTGTTAAGATCATCTGATTTGAATAAATTAATCTCTTTATATATTGATTTTATTGTTGATGGCATATCAGCTGTTAGAGTTCTTCTTAGTGAAGAAGATGATTCAATACTTTTCTCACTCTCTGACCCCGCAAGAATAGAGCCGATGGCTTAATTCTTAGTAGTCACCATGGCCTCTTCCTCTACAAGGTTGAAGATAAATGAAAGCTTTTGCTTAGAGAAGTTGTCATCTCAAACTACCACAACTTAAGCACAAATTTCAGCTGCAAGTACAAGTAAATGGAGAAAAAATCAGCAACGAGAAACAAAACCGAAAATCAAAAGGAAGCAAAAGCAAGCTGAAGCTGTGAATTACCAGCTAGTATTAGGTACTGAAGTCGGTATTAATTAACTTGTTGCTTCTAAATTACCTCAAGAAAAGTGAAAGCAACAAGATCCAACGGAGTTCTGCAAAGTGACAGACCGTTGGGTCCAAGTTGCTGAGGAAGAAAGGAGAGGAAGTTGAAGAAGAAAGTGTTGTGATACTGAAGAAGGAAGCTGTGGAAAAAGAAGATTGCTGCTAAAGCAAATTAAGACACAAGATTGTGTTATTGATAGTCTAGTTGCCACGTGTCCATTCACTGAATATTTGAGAATTCACAAACAATTTCAACTACTACTCCCGCCAAATTAAACTCCAACTAACAGCCTCCTAATTCCAACACAGTTATGAAGCTCACAGACAAAACATTCTCAAGCGACTTTACCACCACACAATTTCAACTCCTTAACATTACATCCAACTGTGTAGAAAAATAATCCATCTATGTACGATGCTAATTCTGGATAATTCGACAATTCCATACAAAATGACTACTTCTTCAGACTTACTATTTCCCTAGTCCGCTTAAGTAGCATTTGTTCCATAATAATAATGATTATTTGTATTGTAACTATTTGTAACATATTGCCTAAAAATAAATTACATATTCTCAATTATTAGAAATTTATAAGTCTAATATTGATATTTTAGATTTATAAAATCTATTTATTTTACAACATATTTGAAATAAATACTTATGACTATATTGTATTTAAATGAAATATATTTACACATGTTTAAAATGTAAATAAAATAATAAAAAATAAATGTCAATGAAAATGAATAAATTTATAATACATTAATAAATATTTATATTATTATTAATAAATATTTATATTATTATATGTTATAAAATAATAATATTATTTATTTAATTAATATACTTTAGATAAATATATTATTAAATATATTGTATTTTATTAAATAGATTTAATAGTTATTTTTTTAAATAATTGTATAAGGATAAAATATATATATATTTATATAAAATATGTTAATTAAAAATATTATTTTAATAATATATTAATAGAATAATTATTTAAGAAAAAAAATTGTTATTTAAGAATGGTAAATAATAAATCATTTTATAAGAAATTAAGACTTATAATTAATTAGCATGAAACTTAAAGATTGACTGCATTTCAATAAATATGTCATTTGGGGTTAGTTCCGTAAGAGTGAAGGGGAGTTTTTTGATATATTCCCCAAACTTTCTATTTCATTAATATAATCACAAAATATAAGGAAAAGATTTGATAATAACCCTATTTCTTTAATATAATAGTCTCAATTTGTTTTTTTTAATATAAAAATTTTATTTTTTTTAATTAAAATATTATTAATATACACAATACATTTAATAATGCATCAAATTAAAAAAAGATTAAAGAAAAAATTAAATAAGTAAAACAAATTCTGCTTGTTTTATTTTGAAAATGGAAAAATGAATTAGATCCATAGTACAGAATTATTTCATAACTAATAACAATTAATTAAAATATAATTTATTGTCACTATTTAAAAAATTAAATAGCAACATAGACTCATAAAATAATATCTTCTTTTACAAATTTATTACAATTCACAGTAATAGAAATTTAGCTTAATATAGAAAAACCCATTACAATTATCATCAAGACATTCATAAATGTACCATAGTTTCAAACAATATTACAAAATATAAATTTCAAGAGATAAAGTAAAAGAAAAGAGAAAACTCTGATTGATGATGTTTCAAGACTTCAATTTTTTAAGAATCTACCAAGAATCTCAATAAATTGTTGCATTCCAAACCTCTCTCTCTAGTAAATTCAACCTATCTCTCCTCCTTGTGTTTCTCAGTCCAAAAACCATCTTTTATACTTGGAAATAGCTGCACCAATTAAAAAAAAAAAAAAACTCTTGGTCTTACTTAAATCTAGCCATCCAAAATTGATCAAAATGAAATATATTTACACATGTTTAAAATGTAAATAAAATAATAAAAAAAGGTCAATGAAAATGAATAAATTTATAATACATTAATAAATATTTATATTATTATATGTTATAAAATAATAATATTATTTATTTAATTAATATATTTTAGATAAATATATTATTAAATATATTGTATTTTATTAAATAGATTTAATAGTTATTTTTCTTAAATAATTGTATAAGGATAAAATATAATATATTTATATAAAATATGTTAATTAAAATATTATTTTAATAATATATTAATAGAATAATTATTTAAGAAAAAAAATTGTTATTTAAGAATGGTAAATAATAAATCATTTTATAAGAAATTAAGACTTATAATTAATTAGCATGAAACTTAAAGATTGACTGCATTTCAATAAATATGTCATTTGGGGTTAGTTCCGTAAGAGTGAAGGGGAGTTTTTTGATACATTCCCCAAACTTTCTATTTAACTAATATAATCACAAACTATAAGAGATTTGATAATAACCATATTTCTTTAATAGAATAGTATCATTTTATTTTTTTAATATGAAACTTTTTATTTTTTTTTAATAAAAATATTATTAATATACACACTAAATTTAATAATGCATCAAATTAAAAAAAGAAGAAAGAAAAAATTAAATATGTAAAAAAAATTCTGCTTGTTTTATTTTGAAAAATGGAAAATGGATTAGATCCATAGTATAGAATTATTTCATAACTAATAACAATTAATTAAAACATAATTTATGGTCACTATTTAAAAAATTAAAAAGCAAGATAGACTCATAAAATAATATCTTCTTTTACAATTTTATCACAATTCACAGTAATAGAAATTTACCTTAACATAGAAAATTCTATTACAATTATCATCAAAACATTCATAAATGTAAACATAGTTTAAAACAATATTACAAAATATAAATTTTAAGAGACAAAGTGAAGGAAAAGAGAAAACACTAATTGAGAGATGCTTCAAGACTTCAATTTTTTAAGAATCTACCAAGAATCTTCAAAAAATTGTTACATTCCAAGCCTCTCTCTCTAGTAAATTCAACCTATCTCTCCTCCTTGTGTTTCTCAATCCAAAAAAGCCATCTTTTATACTTGGAAATTGCTCCACAAGTGGCAGAAAAAAAAAAAAAAAAATAAAAAAACCTTGGTCTTGCTTAAATCTAGCCATCCAAAATTGATTAAATAGTGGACAATAGCTTTGGGATGTCATTTGGGTCGTAGAAGGAGTGGGCGCGTGGCTTAAGAGGCATGGGCACAGGACAGTGTTGATGGATGATAGAATGCACGATGCAAGTGTGTGGTGGGATGGCGAGACCACGCCACCTTCTCGGCTTTGAGGGGATGACATGATGAGTTTACGGCGCGGGAGTGCACTTGGCATGGCGTGGCCACACTATGCTTACTAGCTTATGGGTCAAATAATACACAGTTGAAAATCTTTGAATGTCTAGTTTTTAACGCAATAAACGGAATGTAATTTTGAATTGTGTAGAGAAAGTTATGCTTGTTTTAGTAATTTATACTCAAAATGTTCACTTTTGCTACCCATCATATGTCTTCTACTCCTTTGATCCAATTTTTTTTGGCCAACTTCTCCTTCATTATACTTATGTTGCTTCCCTACACAAAAGTCACAAATTTATCAAATATTTATTTGAATTTGAGGATATTTCATAAATACTTAAGCTTGACTGTTGTTAGTTTCTGAGTAAAATACTCATCCCTTAAATATTTCCAAACTTAAACATTTGCTTGTCCTCAAGTAAACAAAATAGGAAGGCAAGAAAACAAAAAAAATAGAAAAAGGGTGTACAACATAAGTTCCAATATGAGAAATATAGTTTGATGATAAAATTCATTCTAAGTTCAAGCACTATATTTTAAGGCACAAGAAAGGCTCAACATGATAAACTAGCTTCCTTATTTCATGGTTTCAAGGTCAAAAAGAATACCACAAGATACCGAATCAATCAACCAATTATCCAAATTTTAAAAATGCTTCATAAATTATGCTTATGTGTAATGTGTGATAGCCACTAATTGTTCATCATCTCTTATACCATTCTTCACATTATTAGAGTATAGCAAACATAAAAGTTCAAGACTCTGAATCTTACAAAGATGGTTATTCACAAGAAATGTACTCGAAGATTGGGTTATCACTTAAGTGTATGCAAGACAAGCATCAAACTTAGATTTTTTATGAAAAATAAAGCTCACATACAAAACAAGAAATACGATATATCTAATGTTATGATGGTGATCTTATGAATGGAATGCCAACAACTTGATTTCAATCAATGAATACAAGTGAATCATATAATCACACAAGATCAATTAGGACTTTTTCTTAAGATTGTAATGCAGCTAAATGGGTGAGGTGTTTTATAGAAAATAATGGAAAAATGGTAAAACAAAATTAACAATTTAATAACATGCGCACCTATCATCAAATTCCCTTCTTTTGTTTGCTAAAATATATCACAACCACACATTCATTTTCACGTCTTTTTCTTTTTGTAAGCACAACTACTCTTTTTTCTTCTTTTTGATGGAATTTTCGCTTTCAACCTTAATAGAAACTTTTAAGCTTTAGCCTTGCTTTACCTTTTATGTGAACACTCAATGCTTACTTAGGCATGAGTCTCGGTTACTTAGTAAAAGCAAGGCCTATGCAACCACACTTTTCTTTGTCTATTTTTTTTTTTTGGTTCTTCTTTTCTTTTCTCTTTCTTCTTTCTTCATTTTTTATAGTGCACATTAATTAATATAGCTCTTTGACAACAAGTACACAAATAACACGCAACCCCCCTAAAATTATTTTAAAGCATACTTCATTACAATTATGAGATAGCTCAAACAAGTTTCCATAAGAATAAAGATAATAAATTCAGCTATCAATTTTGGTTAAGGTGGCATTATGAAAGAAAAGACTAACTTGAGGGTTAAAATACTTAACTATGAAGAATATGGTAGGTTAGAAAGGCTCAAACGACTCAAATAAGACCTAAAATCATCTCTTAAGCATCATATAATTACACTAGTGTTTTTTTTATTTGAATATTTATATATTTAAATGCGTTGCCTCATTAGTATTTTTTCTATCTTTAAATGCTAAACTATGATTCTGTCCTTTAAAAAGTGATTTCCAACGAAGACAAAGTTAAGGATGGGGGTTAAATAGTTTTTCTGAAAGTTTAGAGGGATGTAGGTAGTTAGGTCAAATCTTATGGGGTAAAGAGAATTTTTCCTTCAAATATTAATCAACAGAAATATTAATCGTTGGTCCTTGTCGTTTTATCCCTTAACTAATGTTGAAAAGATAATTTTAATCCCTGTTATGACTCAAATATATATATATATATATAATAGCTAGCTAGCTTAAATATTAAACTACTAACGATGAGTAGTACAGTTGGAAATTTAAATTTAGAAATTATATAATTAATATTCGGCATCAATGAGTTTTCGACCCACTCACTAAAATTTGCTTATAGAATTAACTAGCTTAAATATAGAATTGAAGACTGTTTAATACAGTGAAGTTAATAATTTTATTACTTTAAATATGAAACTGGGATCCTGAAGTTTACTGTCCATTTTTTATCCGATATTTTTTTGGGTTTTAATAACAAGAGGCACTGTAGTACTGATAAGTTCTTTTGTGTATTAATTTTAGTATTAATGTATAATAAAAAGATAGTCTTCACGATAAGTCGAGAGAGTTGTTTTTTTTTGTTTTTTTTTTTTTTGGGAATTTGACCAATCCATATGATCACATGAAAATCGTTTTAGCAGCACCGATGATAAGTTCAAAAAGTTTTGACATTTAACTAATTGTATTCTATGTATGATATGAGAATGAGGGAGAAGCTAACTGTAAGACGTTTTGCACATATTGGCATCATAGAGTCCACAAAGCAATAAAACAAATATTTAGACGACAATTATTAAAGAAATAAAAAAAAAAGTAAATATAAGACAAGAAACGATTGTGGGGGCTATTATTTGTAGTGAAGTCTCTTTTACAATTCTTATTTTAACTTTGTCTTATTAGTATTGCCACCAAACATTATATTGTGATATCCGACTTTCAAAAAAACACATGTTCATAATATGTTCCTATCTTCACGCTATAACAAATGGTGCCTCAGCTTTTTTAGGCCTAACGTTTACAACTATTACAATGGAAATGTAATTGCTCACCCATCGATAAAGACGATCATGTTTATTTTTAAGGGTTGGCAAAAGTATGAAATAGCAAGAGTAATGTAGACATGGGAAAACAAGATTGGGAGGTGAAATTGGCCATAAATTCAGAAGTGAAGTTAAATAACAAAGAGCGATTAGTATGGTAGGCAAGGTCAGGATCGGTCTGATTTAGTTTAGATTCCATCGATATATCGAATTAGATTGAAAATTTTTACGTCTTAATTTTTTGTTGCCGCAAATAGAATAAATCTAAATGTAAATTAAACTAGAGTGAATTGATTAGTTTTGATTCGATTTTTTGATTTCTAGTTCTAAATTATTTTAATTTTTCAAGTTTAAAAATAAGACCTTTTTAGAGCTTAGAAAATCATGTCATTTTACATTACAAAATGAAATCTTTTTTTTTTTAAAACTTAAAAAGCAAATTTTAAGTCTAATTCAAACTTTTAATACTATTAATGAATTTGGACTGAAAATTTTGATCTTCAAAAAAATAGAACTGAAACCGGTTCAAGCTTGTCAATTTTGCTGTACTCCGATTTGATTTTTCTAGTTTCTGGACTTTTTTGCCGACTCCTAACAACTAAGAAAAATTTATAAGACACCGAAAATTAAGTAATTAATATTACTAGTTAGAGTTTGATAAATAATGTAGGTATCTCTTGTGATAAAAGATATGCTTTGTTATTGGGTGATTTTGATTAAGTGAGATCATCTTTTTGCCAACTTCAACTCTTTATATACTATTCAAATGTGAAACATTGCTCAAATAGATAATTAATGCTGTTTTTATTCATAAATAACACATTGAAGGCTTTCCGAAACAACACTTTTTTTTTTACTATTTCTTAAAAGCTCTCTGACGTACGAAACATACATATATACGGCATATATAACATTTGCTAGGTATGTATATTTAACATTGTGTAAGGCAAAAGAAAACGGTCTTATTTTAGAAATTTCTGGCTATTATATTTGTGAACTAATTCATTTTGGGAATATTATATCATATGGAACGTCCATTCTTATTATCGTACTGCTGATCAAAATAAGAACAACTCAGTTTCAGGTCCCTTTCTCGAGTAATATTAATCTAAAATAACAGTCTTTCATTATCTTTGCTATGATATATACATTAAAGTGTTAATTTCTTAGTCATCTAGCTCGTAACTTTGCCTCCTAAGTTTAGTAGATAATATTTTGCTCTAATTATTTGTAAAAATTTGCCTCTTCAGCTTTAAAAATGAATATTTTAATTACCTCTCAATTTGTAAGTTGTTCTATAACTTCACATATTCCCAAAATTTAACGTCAACAACTTTACGATTATGACCCTCCAAAAATTTTCAATTCTAATAACAGCGTGCATTAATTCATCCTGTGCATATACATTTATACCTTAATACCCTTTTATTGATCAACTAATAGAAATTTTAATTAGCTGTAAAGTGATTTTCTTCTCAATCACACGCAACCTCAACAGAAAAGGCAATGTTACAAAGTATTTGCGGGAAATGTAAGTCAACATTAATTAATTGAGTTGACAATTTACAGTAGTAAGAGTGAGTACTAAATTTATATTTTATTAGAATTGTAATTCTCTTTAATTTGTAACGCTAGTAGCTAGTACGCTTCACTATGAGGCAATAATAAACTTATGTCAAACGTAATCGCTTAATTTAGAATTATCTCATTTATTTTGAGATAAATGTATTCCTCCATTGATAATAAAAATAATGAAGGCATTGATTGAAAACACACTACAAATACCCTCCATCATAGATCACTCATAATTCCTTGAAACAATTCGCTTTCCAGCTAGCTTCTCTTCTCTTTTAAACAAACTTCCAAGTAATAGTTGAGAAGCATTAATGGCCCAATCTTCTTGTTTGCTGATAGCTTGCTTTGTGCTCATTCCTGCATTAATATTAGTCTTGTTTCTTGCTAACGCTGGTGCTCAAAATCCCAATGCCGCGGTCTCTCTGGACGGAACTGGTAATTTCAGTTCCATTGTTGCAGCAATTCAGGCTGCCCCTAATCATTCCACCACCTCCTATTTTATATACGTCAAACAAGGTATATATTATGAAAACGTGATTGTTCATTCCGAGAAAACAAATCTTATCTTATTTGGAGATGGAATGAACAAGACAACAATTACTTACAATAAAAGTTCAACTGCGGGATTCACCACACACAACACTTCCACCATGGGTACGTACGTGAGTGAGTCTTCAATATATATATATATATATATAGCTATCTCAGTTGTTGTTTCAATTAATTATATTAATATTAATAGTAAAAAATTGTAAAATTACTTGCATTACATGTCTTAATTAATTTGTGTTAATTTCAACATGCAGATATAACCACTGAACATTTTCTAGCCAGAGATATTAGCATTGTCAACTCTGCGGGTCCACAAGGAGGACCAGCAGTTGCATTACGATTTGCAGGAGACAATCTTTGTTGTTATAGATGCTCCATTGAAGGGTATCAAGATACTTTATATTTAGCTTACGGAAAACGACAATTCTTTTACCAGTGCAAAATTTACGGCACAACTGACTTCATATTTGGTGACGCAACAATGGTGATTCAGAATTCTTATATTTATCTTAGAAACACCGTTGCTTGACAAACAAAACCAATACAATGTCATCACGGCAGATGGAAGGCAAAGGCAATCAAGTAATACCGCAATTGTGATTCATAATTGTACAATCACAGCAGATGATGCTTTTAAACCGTATATATCAAGTGTTAACACTTATCTAGGTAGACCATGGAAAGAATACTCACGGACCATAATTATGGAATCCTTTTTAGACGAGGTTATAGATGCTCAAGGTTGGTGTGAATTCAATAGGTCCTTTGCACTGAAGACATTGTATTATGCTGAATATAGAAATTGCGGACCAGGAGCCTTTACTGAAAATAGAGTCAAGTGGCCTGGATATCATGTCTTAAATAATCCTGATGATGTCAAAAATTTCACTGTTGAAAACTTCATTAACGGCAGTCAATGGCTTTCACAATTGCACGTTCCATTTATTGGTGGTCTTATTGGATAACATTATTTTATTCAGTATTCATTCTTATCTTATATATTTTTATAAAATATATGTATATATATATATATGAAATAAGTGTACATGCGGCATATATATAGTGAATTTAATTATCTTAATCTTTATCTGGTTTCAACTATTTTACTTGAATGTGAATATATATGATCATAATATTATATATAATTTATATTTTTTTAATTCAAACCTTTGAGATGTATAATTATTGATATAAAAAATAAAATAACACATGATCAAGCGGTAATGCGGAACATAAAATCTTTGTCAAACACATGGCACATAATATTATAATTAAACGAGCTGCTTATTATTATTAATAAAAATAAATAAATAAATAATTATTTATTTATTTATAAATACATTTTATAAACGAAGAAATGCAATCCATTACAGCAGCAGTGAAATTAAACAATAATGTGCTCTTCCGGACGAGAAACTTCATTTGAGAATCTAAACATTCACAGGCCCTATATGATTAGGATAACCAATTGCCCACTCTGCATCTTCATAATTGCCTTTCTCAAAACCAGAACAACCTCACTTGTCCATTTTGTACATCCCGTATGTACTTGTACCAATCAATGTAATTTGTAATATCTTGTCTCAATCTGAAACCTGTTGCGTTAGCTAGTTTGGTCACATAAGATAATATTGCCTCGTTGCATTTAAATTATATGTTCATCCCAATTCTGCATAGGCTAGTTAGATTGGTTGCAGCTAGGCTTCGAGGATCAGCTCAGAAAATTGATCTGCGTGTGTTAGGAAATTAGGCGCCAATGCATGTTTTGCTAATAAGAGAGACGCTATCACCGTTGACATCTCTTGCTATCACAATACTTTGATTGACAAGCACAAGAAAAAATAAAATGGAAAGCGTAAGGAAGGAAATAGCAACCATTCGTATTCTCCATTAATTCTTACTAAAGGAATTGCAAGAAATCGCTTTCATTGCAGAACCAAAAGCTCTATCTAATAAAGTTGTATAACAATTATTACTATATGTCAAATAACAGTGCATCATGCCTAACATGGTAAAACATGATTTTATTTTATTTTTTTTGAATTTTTTTTTTGGGTAAAAAGGATCTATTTATAAGTGTGGTTGTATTTAGTGGTTCAGAAAAGCTCTGTCTGGTACAGCGGTAGGCTCTGATACCAACTGACACAGGTGGGATAAAAACACTTTGTCAAATGCCGAATTTCATTCGATGCTTTGACACAGTGAGTTAAATAAATGTTCTAACGGACAAAATTAGATGTCGTTTTAACCCTAACGACTCGAAATAAGAGTATCAAGATAACAATCGCATGAGGGACAAAATTAAAGAGGAATATTTTATTCAATAAAAGACTATTCCAAAATAATAACATAGGTTCTCTATATATAGTAAAGAAAACCCACATTACAATTCAATTCAAATAAAGAAAAGAACTCATATTTAAATAAGAAAATTAAGAATTAAATAACAAATTAAATTGGTAAGAATAAAAGACTTCCTAAATTAATTAAATTATAAAATTGTCCTACATCAAACTTCTTAGGACTCATTTTATAATGTGGCAAATTGGGATAACTAGCTTCAGGCACAAAATCAATGTTATATTGTATATCCCGCATAGGTGGTAACCCGTCTGGCATCTCCTCTGGAACTACGTCAAAAAATTCATACAGTAATGGCTGTATGATATCTGGAATCTTCACTATTGGTTCCAATTTCTCATCCTTTGTCACCATCATACAACCCTCACAATCTTCTTTCATTTATCCATCCACTACAGTAAAAAATTTTGTTCCCTCTACTCCAAGAACCTTCTGCACCTCTTTAATTTCACTCATTAGCATCAATACTATTATCTTCCCATCCCACCAAAACTCATAAATGTTTCGTCGTCCTTTATGTATCGCATCAACATCATATTGCCATGGCCTTCCTATCAACACATGACATGCATCTATATCCATGACATCACACAACACATCACTTTTATAATACTTTCCAATCGAAAAAGGAAGCTTACATACTTCAGTTACACACGTTTCAGTTCCCTTCTTAATCCAGCCAATTTTGTAGGGTGACGGGTGTTTTTCCATAGGCAAATCCAAAGCATTTACTAATCCCTTAGAGACTATATTTTCACTACTACCGCTGTCGATTATCACGTTGCACACTTTATTCTTAATTATTCCCTTTGTACGAAAAATCTTATTTTCTTACGTCTCCTCTTCCATTTTAGGTGTTAATAATAGCTTCTGCACAATATAAGAAACGGCTTCTCCTTCATTACCATCAACCACATCAACTTCTTCCCCGTCTTTATATTTGCCTTCTTCACCTTCTACTGCAGCGTCCACATAATGCGTTACACCTTATTTTTCCCCCATTCTGAACATTCATTGGATCTATGTTCAGGCTGTTGATATCTATAACATTTGCTTGGCATTGGCTTTACATACGGGTTACTAGTTTGTTGTTGAATAGTTCGCGGGTTAGCAAAATTACCCCATTGCAATTCCTGCATTGATACCAATTGACGAAGTGGAAACGTGAAAATAAACAAAACTAAAGTTTCAAAAGTTTGAATAGAATTTTATTGAAAAAAAAGGTGTCTAAACAATACTGTAAACTCCCTATTTATAATAAAGAAAACCTAAATCTACTTCAATAAAAAAAAAAAAAAACTCCTACCAAAAATAAAGGAAACTAAATACTAAAAAAATTAAAGAAAAATAATTTAAATAAAATAAAATAAAAAGACTATTCAGGTCATCCTACATCACCAAACTCACCCAGAAATTGACATGATTATCTCGAAACACACCACCACAAGCAGATGATCTTGGGTTGCCTTTTGCAAGACCGTTTGTGTTAACTTTAATCCAGCCTTCGGGTGGAGGATGGCAAGTGAGGATTACCAAGCTTTTAGGGGTTTACCAAGCTGCCACGGGATTCCTGAATTTGAGAGAATCATTCGATCCATGCCAAAGTGCACAAATCCAAGACAAATTTTGGCAAGGTATCAAATATGGGTATAGATGTCTATTTGTAGATGTCTTAAGAAGGGGGCTATGTTACCAAAGCGTAGGCGATTTTTGACTTTCCATATGGAGTATAACACAAAGCATGAAATTGCGATCGAAAGATTGTATAGTTAGGGACTGAAGCGTTGTCCTCTATCCAATGCTACAAATATGAGGCAAAGGAAGGGATGGAGGTGCGAAAAAGAGCATTGAACCATTGCCAGACTTGTCTCGCGTAGCAGTAGGAGATAAAAAGATGATCGACTAATTTCAAGTTTGAAAAAATTGCACACAGGTAGCATGTAAAAACCTTGTAGACACCTCGGAATCTAAGAACATCATCCACGGAAATTTTATGTTGAAGCACACGCCATGTTAACAAGGAAAATTTTGGGGGAATAAAGTCTTTCCATAAAATTGAACACCAGTTTTGAATTTTCTGAGGAGTTTGAACACAATTATAGCTGACTTTTAGTGAAAGATTGCCATCTCTAGATGATTGCCAAACCAAGCTATCAAGTATAGGAATCTTGGGAAGGATTCTGAATAGACTTTTCTAGATGCGGGAATTCCTCAAAGAAGAATTGCGGAATGTGCCATCTTCCTTCCATGATCATTGATGATATTTTTGTGTTAAATTGAGTGTGATTGAGTCTTGGTAGAATAGAGGAGCCTAGCCAATTATCATGCCAGAAGTTGATACTTCTGCCATCCCCAGTAATCCAAACTGATCCTTGGGAGAAAGTTTCCTAAAACCACTCCATAATGAGGAGGCAAGGAATTTTCATTTGGAGTTAGTAAAAGAGTATCGGGTATTAAGGTAAGTAGCTCTTAAAGACTTACCAGTTCTAATTTCATATAGACTTTTGAGGATGCACGCCAAGTTTAAGTTTAGAACATCAAACCTCGGCAATCCTAATCCTCCTTCAAGCTTTGGCGTACAGATTCTATCCCAGGAGATCAAAGCCATTTTTCGCTGTAGATAACAACCTGAGAGTACGAAATTACGGACCCAGCCTTGCATTTCCTTGAGTAAAGCTCGTGGCCATAAATAGATTCTGAAGCTATGCATAAGGATACTTTGGAAAACTGATTTAACAAGCTCAGCTCTTCCTTCCGTGGATAATAACTTGCCTTGCCAGCTTGTGAGAACTGATTTAGCCTTGTCAGCCAAAGATTGAAGGTGATTACGCTTTGGGCAACCAGTAAAGATTGGCACTCCCAAATAACTGAAAGGTAGAGAGCCTTCCGCAAAACCTAAAGCAGATTGGATTTGGGTCTTTCGGTGAGTTGTCGATTCTCCCAGGAAAAACAGACTCTTTGTCTTATTAATCAACCGTCCCGATTCTTGACCTTAATCTTCTAAATACTTGCTTAATCTCGATAAGGATTTTTGATCCCCATGACTGAAAATAAAGATGTCATCAGCATACAAGACGTGAGAAATCGACAGACAGCCTCTTGGAACGGAAATTGGAAGAATATCTCTTGATTCATGTAAGCTGAGAATTCCTCTAGATAAAAAACATCTTCAGCAAGACAAAATAAAAGAGGGGAAAGGGGTTCGCCTTGACGAAACTACAAGCCATGTACTGACCCATTTATAAGAATTGAAAATTTGGCAAACGATAATATGATATAGACCCAAATATTAAATTATTCGAGGAAGCCGAATTTTCGTAAAACTACATAGAGGAATTCCCAATTCAGTGAGTTAGAAGCTTTCGAAATATTGAGTTTAATGCCCACATTACCACCGTAACTTCTTCTGCCAAGCATATTGATACCCTCGGAAACTAATGATATACTATCATGATCTGTCTCCCACGAATAAAGGCTGTATGATGCGGAGTGATAATCCGATCCATGATAGGACCCAGCCTGTTTGCCAAAGTTTTAGTAATTATTTTGAAGAAAAAATTAGCTAGAGCAATCGATCGATAGTGTGAAATCGTGATAGCATCATCCGTCTTTGGAAGGAGAATCAAGAAATGGGAATTTAGGTTGGGCAGGAGATAACTGTCTATGAAAAATTATTGAACCCTTGCAATTACATTTTTTGCAATTATGTCCCAACAGGCATGGTAGAAAACACCAGAAAAACCATCAGGTCCTGGAGCACTAGCTGGATTCATTTAGAAGACTACCTCTTTAATTTCTCCTTCACTTGGAATAGAGGTTAGGATCTTGTTATCCCCACCTATAACACTAAGAGGTATCACATTACAGGTGTTGAAGTCTTGGGGAATTCTGTGTCCTTGGTCTGAAAATAGGTCCTTATAATAATTAATGACATGAGAGGCAATGTCTTCAATATTGTCACACCAATTTTCACCAATTCGTAAGCCAGAAATTCTAGACTTGGTCTTTTGAAATTCGGCATAAATATGAAAAAGTTTGGTATTTCTATCACCATCTTTGAGCCAAGTGACTCGAGTTCGATCTCGCCAAAAGGCCTGTTGAGCTGCGACTGCATGCAATAACCTTTCTTTAGCTTGTACTTCCTCCATCAGTAAATCTGTAATGGTACCTCCAGATGCCATCTGAAGTTGAATCTCTTCTAACTTATTTCTAGCTGTCAAAACCATGTCATGTACATTAACGAAGACTGTTTTTTTCCAATCCCGCAATCTTGCCTTTAGGGCCGTTAGTTTCACCGTGACCATGAACATTGGACAACGACGTACTAGTATTGAATTCCAGACTTCATTTACCTTCTTTTTGAAGTCACAATGATGAAGCAACATAGTTTGAAACCGAAAAGGCTTAGGTCGGAAGAATATCCTGCTATAATGAACAGAGAATGATAGGAGACCGAACGGGGAAGAACATGACAATAAGTTGTAGACCAGGTATCCAACCAGCTAGAATTACAAAGAGCCCTATCTAATTTACGCTCCATATGCCCCAAATTGCCACTGTTCTGAGCCCAAGAAAAGTTTAAACCCTTGGTCGGAATATTTAGCAGGTTACAATCTTCAATGAAATTCTGAAAGTCTGCACAGGAGAGAGGACCTGGTAAGCCTCCACCTTGTTGCTCATGAGCACCTAAAGTGGCATTGAAGTCCCCAGCGACGAGCCAGGGACCATTAATTTGATTAGAGAGAGAGAGCAAATCAGCCCATAAAGTTCTGCGAGATATGTAGTAAGTGGAAGCATAAATGAAAGAGAAAATACAATCCGTTCCCTCAATCGTAGATTTCACAGTAACATGCTGATCACTTGAAGATAGTACTTCCATGGAAGTAAGAGAATTAGATTGCAGAAACCAAATCTTTGGACAAGAATTTGCTGACACTAAAACTAAAGAGAGATGAAGAGAGCTCCAATAAGTAGAAGGGATTTTACTAAAGTCCACCATAGGTTCCGCAATTGCCCCTAGAGTAGGACGATGATGAAAACCCATGTTGGCCAATTCGTTTTGTGACTGAGGATTGGCCAAACCTCTTATATTCCATGCTAGTATTTTCATGAGAACGTAGGAGGGCCATCATGCGATAGAATATCATTGATTCTTTTTTGTTTTGCCTTTATGTTTTTATGTTGAGACTTGGACATTACAATTTCAAAGACATCTTCTGTTATTGGCTTTTTAAGAATACATGCCACTTGTCCGATTTCTTGGGCCAGTTTCGAATAGTTTTGTGCCCCAATTGGTTCCATGCTGGATGGTTCCAATTTCGAGATCAACCTTTTTTTAATTGATTCCACTTCAATATTTTCTTTTAATGCGCGGACCTGTTCGCTGTCACACGGTCTGGACTCGCTACCATCTTGACTTGTCTCTATATTGTCTTCCATTAAAAAAAGGTCTGCCCCACCAGGTTTATTTTGCCTTCATCACAAGGTTTATTTGTCACATGATGCACACCATCATGCGTGTTCTGACCAGTTACGTAGCCTACATCATTTCCCTCAATTGTAGAAGATTCAATTCCTATGCCAGCTTTATCCTTTTATAGTGCCTTCTTCGCCATTCATGTACTGCCTGTCTTCTAGGTTGCTATAATGATTATCGTCACATGCTTTCTGCTCCATGTTCTGACATCGGTAAGGTGGTCCATGCTTCAAGTTTGGTTCTCTGGTGACGGAGGGGTTAACGTCGGTTATCTGTGTAGTATCTTGCTCTGAATTGGATCCTTTGTTGTTTGCCACCGTAGTCACTCTCCAGTTCTAGAGATATTGATTGGATTGGTTTGCATAATTGTTTCGGGTCTGAAGCTTTGTTTATGTGCTGTTTTTTCTTCTGTAGGCATTGGTGATCAGCATGTCTAAACCTGTTACAGCCATTACACTTAGCAGGAAGATTTTCGTAACGGATTTCAACATCGAAGCCATAATCCGGTAGTTCGACAGTTAAAAAATCAGGTTGAGGCTTCGAAAGATCCACTTCCACCAATATACGCACATAGAAACCATACTTCATTTCCCTGGTAGCTTGATCTATTCGAAGAGGGATTCCAACTCCTCGGGCAATGGTCATTAAGATACAAGGATGCCAATATTCCACACTTAAACCACAATACGGATCCATATCTGCACATGCGGTTGAATTTTTGGGTCGTATGGATTAAAGTTTTGTTGCCATTGATAAAGTCTAAACACTCCCTGTGGAAGAGTACAAGATCCACTCCCCAAACTTTTCTCATGTCCACCTCATCCGAAAATGTATATCATAAAAGCCGCGAGCTAATGGGGTTAGGCACCATTGATGTCCTGGTTGCCAGACCTTGCGCAAAAAAGTCTGTAGATCCTCCACTTTCATCGGTTTGGAGCCTGGACGGAGAACTATCTGCCCAATCAGGTTGGTCTTGAAGCGATCAAGTTGTTCTTTATAGATTTTCGACTCAATTTTAACCACTGTGATGTCCCCTCGAAGCTGTGGGATCGGAAGTTGTTTGGAAAATTCTGAAATGTCATTTGGATTAGATAACAAGGAAGCAAATATTGGTTTCTACGTCTGCTGGTTTGAAGTTTTATGAATTGTCTGGGTTGGTGGCTCGATTAGTTGGAGAAGCTGATATAGTATCTTTGTCGCCTCCGTGAGATTAGAAACTTATCTATTAAAAGTTAAAATTTTTTAAAAGTTATAAATAATAACCCAACCAAATTTTTATTGAAATCTTTAATTGTAGAATCCATTCGAAAAAATTCTACTTTAAAAGTTATACTAAACTGGGCCTATCACCAAAAATGGGAACCCTACGTTCTTTTAAGAAAGCAAAAAAATTATAATACACACACTAATCTCCAATAAACTGCTTTAGTATTAAAGAGAGAGTTATATGGTAATTTGTAAAAAATTTTAAACTTATCTATGTTTAAGCAAACATGCATGGCTTGTGTAAGTGCAATGATGCTTAAGAACATTAGAGCTTTTTTTATATATATATATTATATGTTTTACGCATTAATGTTTAATAATTATTTTAATTAGTATTAGTTTGTGCTTGTTGTTTAGTTCTAAATGATTTTAATTAATGTGTTTAATAGCAGTAGTTGGTGACTAAATAATTTTATACAAGTTTGTCATTTTAAATATTACCACATACATAACATGACTATATATGTAATTTGATAGTTATCATCATGATAAAAACTGATTAACTGAAATATTCGTGCCCAAATTAAAAGTGTTAAAAGATAACTGAAAGAAATTAAAAAATTCAAAACTTAGCATGATTCTTATATTATTGGACCATATATAAAAAATATATATAGATCATAATAGATATAAATTAATAAATACTTTATAAAAATAAATAAAAAATGTAAAAAAAATCTAGCTAATATTATACTAAGGCTAATATTTATTAGTATGAAATTAAACATATATTATTTGATCAATGAAATAGGAGATATATCATATCCATCACATCACCACTAAAATCATAGAGGAGTGTGCTTTCTTGCACATAAAACTTCATTTGGGAATCTAAACATTCACTGGCTGCATGATTACAATAACCAACTGCCAACTGTGCATCTTCGTAATTGCCTTATCAAAGCCAGAAAAACCATACTAGACATTTTATACATCCCGTACTTGTACCAATCAATGCAATTCGCAATATCTTGCCTTAGTCTGAAACCAGTTGCATTAGCTAGTTCCTTAACATATAGTGCCATTGTCTCGTTTGTTTTCTCATATGTTATATTCATGCCAATTTTACATAAGCTTTTGAAATCGACTGTAGCTCGGCTTCGAGGATCGGATTCAAAAATTGATATGCAAGTCTGAGGTTTTACTGTGCTGTTGCAAGCTTTTCTAATTACAGAGTCACTATTGACATCTTTTGCTGTCACAACCAAAAGATGAAAGAAAATGAAAAGCATAAGAAGAAAGAGATAGAAACAACTCAGATTTTCCATTAGTTAATTAGTTCTTAATACTCAAGGAATGGCAAGAAATGTCTCTCTCTCCACATCCAATTATATATGATTGTCATTAGTGCGCCAAAAACCTCAGTTTATGGCAATTTTTACATTGCAATTAATGATATTAACTGTTCGTCAACAAAGATGGCATGTCATTTATTGTTGCATTTATGTATAAGGGAATATAATAGGTAAGACCTTGAAAGTCTTAAATGATACGAAAAGAAAATCATGCGGCCCCGCAACTTACAAATATATACCATTTATATCAAGTTATACCATTTATGCAAGGGAAAAACATATAACAAGTAATTAAGTAATTACATTTGTCACTTTCTGCTCATTCTCTCTCAACAAATATACATGGTTTAGTGGTTGTTATAACAAGTACGCGTAATAAAATAGACGTGCAATAGGTTAAACTTTATTATCTCATTATGAAAAAATTTTATGTATACATTTGTCATTTTTTTTCCATTATATGTAAATGCAACAAATGACCTGCCATCATTGTTGACGAATAATTAATATCATTAATTACGTGGTAAAAATTGTTGTCAAGATGTTAGAGATGTAATGACAGATATTTTAGATTAATATTGTTGATGTGGGAAAATTTTGTTTTCGCAACATGGAGCGATGTGGGACAAGTTGACAAGAAGGATGTTGCTTAACTTTTGGTCAACGTCTTCAACCTAACAATCCATAGTTGAACCTGGCCCGTAGAGGCGCTTCAAGGGGCCCTCAAATGAGGTTGCACGTGCTAAATCCCTAACTCCAAATCAAGTAAAACAGTAAGCTCTAGTTAGATCCAAGTCAACTCCCACTTTTAGCAGCTGTGTCCCTTCTAATTTGCTTAAGTTGAGTGAAAAGATAGAAGATGTTCCTTTAAACTTTTGGAACAAAATATCTTCTTAAACGAGGGCCTAGTTTGCTTGGCTATAATTTGCCAAACACTAGGTTCCCTAATGTCCCCTTAAATGTTGACTGTAACCTTCTTCCATAGATTGGTCAAAGCTCTAGGGCATGTAGGGTTGAGGAATGACTCACATTGTCTTTTCTAAGACTATTGCCACGTCACTCTCTTACTCAACCTTTAGATTATCTTATCTCATGCCAGACAAATTCATAACCCCACTTGCTCTCTATTATGGTCTCAATCTACTATCATAGCAATGTGGTCCCACCTGCTAGCCATCTACCAAGCTTCAGTCAAGATTAAGTTGTCCTACTACTGTTTGCATCATGACAAGCACCCGTCAAAGTGAGATTGTCCAGTCTTACAATATCTCTTATAAAATATAAAGACAACTTATAGCAAAATTTCTTATATGTTGGAATTGATTTTCACATGAAAACCACTTATTTTGACCCTTTCTCACAGTGGTCGTATGCATTGGCCATTTGAGATGGCACCCCTTTAAGTAGATTTTCATACGAGTTGGGTAAGGATCCCAACTCAACTCCTAGAAGGGTATATTCTCTACTAGCTAGGAAAGGATCCTAGCTTAACCTTTGAGAGGGTATCTTTCCTACTATAGCTGGGTAAGGATTCTGACTTGACTCGAAGGAAGGTGTTTCACAAGGTGTTCACATGTCCAACCAATATTTTTCTCATAATAAAAACAATAATAACTTACAATAAGAATAGCTGAGAAGGCTTCAATACATAAAAAAATCCACCACAATGGGTGAGTTTCATATCTTTTATTTTCTTTTTTATCATTTCCTTAATAATATTAGTTTTGTCTAAATATTTCTTTTATTTGTTTTATATAGAGACTCCCTGATGTCAATATGTCAAAAAAGCCTTTGGCTATCTTGTCCCTTATCTCTCTTCTTATATATAGGGCACAATTAATTAAATGCCAAAATTTTTTGAACTTGTTATCAGTACGGATAAAACCATTATCTTTTTTCGAACTTATCATTAATGCATACGTGGACCTAATAAGCTTGTGAATTAATATTGTGGATCTTCGAGGACAAGTTGTTTTCACTAAGAATAGTAGGAAGTCGCATAACTTTTTATAAATTTTCAATTAAAGGATACCAAGATATGTTGTTCCTAGCATACATATATATGTATGGTAAATCATCATTTTTTCTATGAATGCAATATTTTCAATACAACTGATTTTATTTTTGGTGATTCAAAACATTTTGATTTATATGAAAAGACCAAGTAAAGGCCAAGGAAATGTGAATAATGTTAACATAGAAATTCATCATATATGGTAAAAATTGATGCGTGTTAATTATTTAGAGACAGCATTTTGGTATACTAATGATTATATAACATAGATGGTACAAAGCCATAATTTCCATTTTGTAAAAGAATTTTTTTTGTTTTACATATATTTGTATTTTTAAATTTTGCTTCCTCATTTAACATCTTACTTTTGTGTGTGAAATCAAATTTTACATGAAATTGATATGTAATTACGTAGAGAATTAAGTATAACCTATAAGACTCGGAAAAAATGGAAACCTAATTGTGAAATTAAGCCACCCATTTTCAGTAGTAAAGTTTGAACTCGATATACTTAGATTTACTTAGATTTACTTGAGATATGGCCGCTTGACTCCACCCTGGGTAGATAGATGCTTACATATTCAGCATAATACTTCTCACATAAATGAGAATGAAAATTGATTTTGGAGCATTCCAGGCCTGACAAAATTCTTTGATTGAAGTGGAAAAAAAACTACACACACATATAAAAGTATGAATTAACATTCAAATATATAGACTTTTACTTTACCTGATGAAGTACTCCTAATAATTACTTCATTAATTAAGAAACTTGCATTTATATATCATGGAAAAAAAAATAGCTAAAGCCTTCATTAAATTATAAGCTAAAATCAAAGTTAAAGAATAAATTTTAAAAGAATAATATTGGGTTACACATATAGAACTTACAAATCGACTAACAAATTATTTAGGATATATGTATTGACACTCGTTTAGAACTTACGTGTAAACTACAGATTTCTTAGCTCTTTTCAAGCAAATCACGTGGCTTGTTAAGTGGTCTAAATTCCAAGTTTTCAAAGCACTAGTTTATTTTCTCTATTCATAGAGAAAGTAAATTGGAAAATGAGAACACCCTTTGCAATTTTTTTTTCTATTAGCCTCAAAATTTTCCAACTGATAAAACAAATTAATTTTCAAATAAGTTCTTTTATATATATATAATCTTACAAAACTAGTAGAAAATTAGTGTGAAATGCTTCAGGCTTAACTGGAGAAGAACCTTGAATCATATTCAATTTAGCAACTCATGAATTAATTAGAGTTAGAATTTTTTTTTTAAAAAAATTCCTATTCATATTTCTCGAAATATCAAAACGTGGTTCAATTTTAAAGATGTCCTAGTGGGATGATTAGAAAATTGGAAAGAGGAGGTCCCATGTTATAGAGTTGTTAATAGTAACTCTTCCCTATTTTTACTTCCCACTTGGCAGTTGACTAAGCTCTTCAGTTCAAGGCAACAATGACAATACCTAAGCCAATGAGGTTGTCAGCAACGCCTACAAGTTCTTTCCAGCTGTTAGCAAAAGCACGACTACCTTTAATCTTTTTCTCTAAAATGAAAGCAAGAAAGGGCTTGTTCTTCCAAATTGTTGCAAATAACATTAAGGAAACAAGTCATCTCAGGCAAATAAAAATACAAAAATAATCAAGCTACACAAAACAATCAAAATAGCAGCAACTTTCATCTAGAAAGCTATTAGGGACATTCCCATTAAGACCTAACGACATCAGGGATGAACTGTTTTTACCCCCGACAAAAAATCACTTATTCTTTCAATCCTTGTTATAAAAGGGTTTACCTTTCACTGATTTCACTATGCTTATTTCAAGATTGTAGATAATACCAGCCACGTCAACCTAGGGGTTATTTTTTATTGTATACATACTTTTATAGTCCGTGGGCTCAAAGTTTCCTACCTCGACCCAGGTCACATACAACCTTGAATTGATATGTCAGGTTGAAGTTGTAGTTGGTATAAGGTAATGCCAAAGGTATGGAAGAGCCTAGCAAAATTAGGCTAGAAGGGAAATCTTGCCCCGACGAAGAAAAGTTCCTTACCAAAGGCAATCTCATTGCCAAATGGTCAACTGGGATACTCCTTTGTCCCGGGCAATCTCAAAGTAACATTATCAGGAATTTGAAATACCTCTCTATATGCACCAAGGCGATGTTTGGCAAAGAATGAGGCATACCAGTCTTGTTTATAGGGATTGTTGTTTCTGTTCAGGATAGAGAGACCTTGATTATGATAAGGAAAGAGATAAAAAGGATAAATCATAATTTTTTTTATCTCATTAAGTCTAGTCAATAAAGGGAAAATCACCATCATTAAAGGGAAAATGATCATGATGCTTTATGTCTCATTGACTCTAGATAATAAAGGAAAAAATCAATGAAGAAATAATCAACAACTAGAAGATCTTCAATGTCTGAAAGATCAATCTCTCTTTAGAAACAAATAATTCCTTGCAACATCCCTTATTAAACTTTTCTTGTATCTATTTAATCCTTGTACGCTTAAAAAAAATTTTATCAAGAAAGCAGAAAAACTTCTTCCATGTATGTTTTCTTAAAAATTCTTTGTGGTATCAAAGCAATGGTTGCAGATCAAACATTGAACCTACACTATCTATTCAATCCTTTCATCACTGTTCAAGTTTAGTTGCTAGTAAACTCACCACAGAAAACTACTTTAGAGCTCTCAAATTCTGCCACTTATTCAAAAAAGTCTTGGTCACCATATGTCAGATGTTAAAGCACCATCAAAGACCATGAAGGAAGATGGAAAAAAGGTTGCCAATCCAGAATTTGTTCTTTGGGCAAATAATTATGGATTGCTCATGACCTGGCTCAGATGCTTGATGATTGAAGTTCATTGACCATTATAATTAGTGAACCAATTGCACAAGAAATCTAGCCATCTATTGAAGAAAAACGTGCTTCCCACAACAAAAGAACAATAAACTTAGGTAAAGAGAGTCTTTATTCATTGAACAAGTGATCATTAAGATTAGATAATTTTCTTAAAACATTGAAGGTTTTGGTGACAAGTTGGTTGCGGTTATAAACCATCAATAACGAAGAAAAAGTCTTTCAAATTGACAAAACCAATCAATGACTATGACATAGCCTTTGATATCAAAAGCCCTTTTGTTGTTGTTATGGAGGATTAAAAGCCCTTGCTAAACAAGAAGAAAATAACGGGCTATATACAATTTCTTATGGCACTAAATGAATCATACACAATCATTCGAGAAACAATCTTGATGATGATACCTCTACCAGATACTCATAAGACCTATGCCCTTTTGATACATTAAGAACAACAAGCAGGTGTAGTTGCCAAGCGTGATACAAATGCTGGCCATTATGTGATGCAATCCTCACACATAGCCAAAATGAATCGACCTTTTATAGTGTAGGAAAATAGAACTCTAAAAAGGCAGCTTAAGTCTACTATAGCAAACGAGAAGGCCATCTCATTTCTACTTGCATGGATTACCATTAAGTTACGAATTGACGAAAAGAACTTGCAGCCGAAAGGGAAACTAATACATCTGTTACAAACAATGTTCAAACCGACATCCTTTATTCACTCAAAGGACCAACTACAGAAGGGGCAACATTCACTACTAAGTAGTACAATCAACTAATGGCCTTGCTTGACAAAGGAAATGGTAATGAACAATCCTTGCAAATGCCACAAGTATAGTCACACCCACTTGTAATACATGTTAGCATGGTTCATTTTCGACTTTATATTGGATCATAGATAATGATGCAACATATCATATATTCATATTCTCACCCACACATCTTAAACCAAACATTGATCATCGTGTCATTGGGTTGCCAAATAGTGATGAAGTACAGGTTAGATCTAAAAGGTTCGTCAAAATATCCTCTAATTTGGTTCTTGGTAGGGTGCTACATGTTCCAAAATTTTAAATTAATTTCTTATCAGTTAGCAAGCCCACTAAAGCACTAAGATGTAACGTAATTTTTTATCTCGATTCTTGTGCTGCAAGACATGGTCATAAAGAAGACAATAAGCTTGGTCAAGCAATATAACTGGCTATACTACCTTAAACCTAACCAAAATCCACACCTAGCGCACGACATCAATTGTAGCTCGAGCCTTTAAAATTAATGATGGGGGCACACTTCATCCACTCTGCTTTAAGAATTATCAAGGAAAATTTCATAAATACTTTTTATTCTTAGCATGTTTATGATGTTTATACATTAACAAAATGAATTGTTTACCATTATCTTGTAGTTCTATTTTATTACTTGCATCTTTTCATTTAACACATTGCGATATTTAAGGACCTCAGAGAGTTAATTCTCATACTGGGGCAAGATATTTTTGACTATTATGGATGATTTTCTTGTTTTATATAGGTCTATCTTATACATTTTAAATCCGAGACACAATCTTTATTGAAATCTTTTTTTTGTCTCAGGTAAAATCTCAATTCAACTGTGTGATTAAAGCTCCCTAATCTAAAATTGGGAATGAATTCACGTCAATATTCTCCTTTTCTAATGAAGAGAAAACTTTCTTTTTTCTTTTTGCATTGTTGCACTAGTACACATCAACAAAATGATGTAGTGGAGCAATAACACCGTCATCTCTTGAATGTGGGTCGTGCACTTCGATTTCAACCAAATATGCCTTCAAAAATTTGGTGGGAAATCACATAAACTACCTGTTATCTCATAAACCAATATCTAACACCATTATTTTCTCACACGTCTCTATATGAAATTTTACACCAAAAGGCACCCATTTGTTGTCATATTCGAGTTTTTGGTTGCTTATTTTATGCAATTAATCTTCTACCCATTTGTCAACGGACATATTCCCTAGACATATTAGAAAAGATTGGCTTATTTAGTGTACGACCTGCCAATTTCCAATAGAACAGAATTGGCTGATGCAGATTTGGTTGGATAGCTAACTACTCGATGGCCAATATATTACAGGATATTGTATATTTCTTAGAAAACTTTTTGTATTATCAAAAATTTTTATAATGTCCCTTTGAATTCAAAAAAATACCCCCACACTTGCATATTTGCTTGTCCTCAACCAAATCAAACCAATATGAAAAAGAGTTGGGGGAAAATTATCCAAGAAAATTTTACAATTGAGATAAATTAACAATTGAGCAACCCTTTTGTCAAAGCAATATCAAACCTCATAGATCAACTATTCTACTTATATTAAGAAACTTTTAAAATGCAGTCATTCATCCCGTAATATAACTTGAAGAACAAAAATCATTTTACCCAAAGGTTCCTCGTGCGTGCCACTCATCCTTGATTGTCTTTTAATTCAAATTAGATTATACTCACAATTAAGCTCAATTTGAACACTTAGGAAACTCTATACACTTAGTCTTCAAGTCACTCTCTACTAATGAATTAGGACATTTCATTAAGGATCTTTAAAACTTGTACGGCTTGTAATGATAGGCCAAGGTAAAGGTAGGGGATTTTAGATTTTTTAAGTAAAGTTCCAGCACCCTAATTACCTTAATCTTGTTAGAACTTTTTCTTCGATCCAATGCTTCCTTTCTTTATTCACCTCTCCATTTCCTATCCAACATCTTTTGTGTGCGGAGAATATACACAGCCCCACACTTATTTATTTAGACATTTTTTTTTAAATTGCCCTACTTTTACCTTTTGATAGGACTTCTCTACACTTACCTAAGTGTGAGGCCCAGTTACTCGGTAAGAATTTGGGTTTTCTTTTTTTTTTTTAGCCTTATGCTTACTTTTTAACGCAAGTTCTCTACCCTTACCTAAGCGTGAGACCTAATTACTCGATAAGATGATGGCTTATTTTTTGTACTCTACCCAACCGCCCTTAATTGAATAACTTTAAAAAGGATATAAGCTCTTAGGGTGCTAAAACAAAGTGCCATGAATTTTGGTTTATTTAACTGTTATGAGGGCAAAACAAAGAAAATTACACTCAAAATGGGTGAAATAAGGATTAATAGTTTATAGATTAGCTTGAAAGGATCAAATGCTCCAAAGATGGCATAATTCATTTCTCTAATGAAATATCACTTATAAATTCGCCTTAAGTGACCATTAACTAAGTTCAAGAGCTCGTTAAAGCTTAAAATCCTTACCAAATCACATAAGCTTTCTCTAAATTTCCAAACAATAAGCAATTGTGACTCGGTGCTCAAAGATTTTTGAGGGCTCCTTTAGTAAAATAAATTTGTTAACAAATCAAAACAAGGACTTAGGACAACATTTATTATTTTCTACAATTTAAGTGTTCACAATCACAATAATATCATTGACTTTTCATTCAACCGAGACAAAGCAAGTTTATGAAAATAATTCTAATCTCAAAAGAAAGAGTTGTACTTATAAAGGCTAAGGAAAGAAAGGAATAGAAATAAACAAACTCAATATTAACAAACAAACAAATGAAAACTCCTAAAACATGGCAAGTAAAACTTAAACCAAAAAAGATTTTGTGTGTGATCGATGGAAAACTCACTATATTCAATAAAGCAATTCCAAAATTCCTTAGTGTTTCCAATGATGAATTCTAAGAATTTTTTGCTCAACTTCACTTGACATATTAATTTTTGTTAAATAATTATGCTTAAATCATTTATTACTAAGTAGCATACTTAATGTTATTTAGTATGTTTTAAGTAATTATTTTATTTTAAGCATTTTATTTTTACTTTGTAGGTATTGATGTGTTTTAACATGAAAATCATGTAAACGGAGCATAAAAGCATGTTTACTAACCATTCGTGGAAATCACAAAGTTTTATTTTTTGGGATCAAAATGCAAACAAATGAAGATTAAAATGTAAAAACATCAAATAAAGATCCAAAATAAAAATAATTAAAAGTAAAGGGATCCAATTAAAATATGCCGCATGATTTGCCTTTGTTGGCAAAATTAATGCTGCGCCCACGCCATACCTTCTACCTCCTTAAGGCCCCTACGCCACCTGGGTTTAAATTTAGCGATTTTGACTTTTAAATTAAAATGAGTAGCAAGATTAGAGGTATTTTTAGATTTTCTTGTTTTTCCGAAGAGGAGCCACCATATCTAAGAGGAGAAAAGGAGTTCTAAAGAGGGAAAAGGGAAAGAAGGTGGCTAGAGAGAGAGAAGAAAAAATCAACAAGAAGAAGCAGGATTTCATCTGGAGCTTGGGAGATTCTCATCAACATTGTGGATTCAAACTCTCCTTATCTAGTTTTTCTTTATCTCCCTTTTTAATTTCATATTGAATTGAACAATTTATGTTGACTGACATTATGTATTTGATTGTTAAATTTTTTATGAGTAATCTTGAACTCTATTTTATGTTTGGCTAAATTTATTTTTCTTATGACAATGATTTAATCTATTAGAAGCATTCATTTTCTAATATTGTGTTGTTTTTTTTTTGATATCCTGTATTGAGTATTTATCATGATAATTAATACTTTTAAATATTTAGCCAGTATTTGAATGAAATGTGAATTGATATGAGCTGAGAAATGAATATTATATCTAGACCGTCTGATAAATACCGTAAATTACACGTTAGATAGAGATGTACTAATATGATTTACGTAGTTTAATTGAAAATTATCCCTAATCGTAATACACTTTCATTTAATTAATTTCACATAGAGATATAGTAAATTATTAGATGCGAAATAGTTTTGACTGATCTCGAGAGAGATTGTCGAATAAATTAGAATAATTAACAAGGTATACAGATATTAAATCAAAATAACATCAATTGAAGAATTGGATGCGACTAGTTAAGATGAAATTATTCGCCCTAAATTATTCCATTAATTTGCATATTTTAATTAGTTTATTAAGTAGTTAATTTTTGTTTATTTTATTTTCTCACTCAAATTATTCGATTTCTTGAAATAAATTTAAAATTAATTATTTTCGGTACTTAATTGAGTAGCATTCCTCGTATGATCGACATCCTCTTATCATTATATTACTTGTTATGATACAGTATACTTGCGGGTATTGCACACACACTATACAAGTCATACAACATCACTTAAAACATTTTATCAAATACTTGGTGTGCAATTTTAGAAACCCACCCAATTTCAATCTCTAACCTCCATTTTTCACCCAAAATTAACCACAAATAACACCAACACTTCTAAATTAACAATCAATTTAGAATAGCCACAATAATTCCAAACAAAATCAACAACCCAACACTTCCATTACTTCCACCATAATCACCATGTTCTAACTTCTCACCAAATTGTAAAACTAAAGAACGAAGTTGCTTTCAAGTAGAAACTTACTTGACATTTGTGTGGAAATCCAAACTCAGAGTTCATTTGCTTGCATTCGCCTCAATTTTCCAAGGTTTTACTATGTTGGAAAGTTTTGGGAATTTTTGAAATTGAATTGGTAATGGTTGGTTTTTCTTGGGTTTGAATTTTGAAGGTTTTTTATGTTTGGAAAGTATAGATGGTTGAGGAAAGTTTGAAAGATGAGTGTGTTTAAGGGAGGAAAGAACAAGTGTATTTGAAAGATGAGCTTAGTTGAAGCAAAGGGAACACCATAAAAAGAAAACAAGGGGGCACTACAAAGAAACTTACATGTTGTAGCATATGAAAAATGCTACCATATGTCATTGGTAGCATTTTGGCTTATGCTATGTTAGCCAACGTAACTAAAATTTTATACTTTTTATAGCATCAATTGGATGCTACAATAATGAATTAATAACATGTAGAAAAAGTTACCTAATGATCTCTAATTGCCTTGCATAAATGCTATCATTGGACTATAAGTAGCATTTATAAAGGGGAGAATGTTTATTATCCCCCTGTTTTTTGAACTAATACCCCATTAATCTCTATAATTGTTTTAATATCTTTTAAATTTTGATTGTACCCTTCAATATTTCAAATATTTTTGATTTTACCGTTTTATAAACCAATTGAACTAAAAGGAAAAATAAAAAAAAAAAGAATCAAGAGGGTGATGAGGCATTAGAAAAAAGAATCAATAATATCATTGACTTTCCATTCAACCGAGACAAAATCAAGCTCATCAAAACAATTCTAATCTTATAAGAGAAGGGCTGTACTTATAAGAGCTAAGAAAAAAAAGACTTCAAATAAACAAACTCAATATTAACAAATAAACAAATGAAAACTCCTAAAACATGACAAGTAAAACTTAAACATAAAGACACCATTTTGCTGTGGTGTTCCAGGTGCTATAAGTTGGGATAAAATCCTATGCTCCAACAAATAATCCTTGAACTCTGAATCAAGGTATTTACCTTCTCGATCTGATCGAAGAGTTTTAAGTAATTTACTTAATTGCTTTTCAACTTCTGCTAAAAATTTTTTAAACTTTCCAAAAGTTTCGGATTTTTTTTGCATTAGGTATACATAGCCATATCTAGATTAATCGTCAATAAAGCTGATAAAATGTTTATAACTACCTTTAACTTGTTCATTTAATAGGCCACAGATATCACTATGTAAATGTTTGAGTGGTTCTTTGGCCTTGTTGCCTTTTGCTGAGAAAAGTCTTTTAATCATTTTACCCTCTAAACTAGATTCACAGACAGGTAGAGTACCAATATTTAGTTCTTTTAAATGACCATCCTTTATGAGTCTGTTAATTCTATATAAAATAATATGACTTAACCTGAGGTGCCAAATATATGTCTCGTCACTTTGAAAACTTTTTGCCTTTTAAGTTTAGAATTTTCTACTCTGAATAATTCTGTATTAAGCAATGGTCGTTCATTTGGCCTTAAAACATAAAGCACATCTTCTTCTTTTGCTAAACAAATATTTAAACCATTTTTAGAAATAACAATCTAATTATCATTAAATGAAATGCCAAATAATTGTTCAACCAATTTAGAAACTAAAATCAAAGTTCTTCTAAAACTAGAAAAAAAATAAACATTGTTCAAAACAATAAATTTGTTTTGAAAATGTAAACGAACAACCCCTATTGCTAATACAGAAACCACTGCTCCATTGCCCATTTCCCTGGTGAAGTCTCCATTAGCAAGCTCCTTGGAAGAACTAAGTATCTGCAATGAAGAATAAATATGATTAGTGTCTCCTAAATCAACTATTTATGGAGATAAATTATCTTCCACTAAACAAGCTTCTAGAACTAGTAAATTCGATTTACCTTTCTTCTTGTCCTTCAACTCAAAGAGATACTTTTTACAGTTTCTCTTCCAGTGCCTATCAACTCTGCAGTGGAAACATTTTCTGTTAGGTGTTTTGTTCTTACTATCTTTGGAGCCTTTCTTGGCTTTCTTAGATTGTGCTCTAGAACCATTTTTTGTATTTTTCCTCTTTTTGCTCTTGTTAAAGGAAGTAGTCCTATTTTTAGCAATATTTGCCTCACCTTCTTTAGGCTTCTCTTTAGAGATAACCTCAAAGGTTTGCAGTTCATTAAGTAGCTGAGTCATGTTATAATTCAGCTTATTCATAATATAGTTCGTCTTGAACTGCGTAAAAGCCAGTGATAATGATTCAAGTATAATACTAACTTGAGTATGCTCATCAATGGTCACATCATGGATTTTTGCCTTATTCATGTAATTTCACCATATATCCAAAACATGTTCTCTAACTAAAACACCTTTTTTCATCTTTGCATTCATGTAGTTACGTGTAGTTTCATGATGCAATTGATCTGAGAGTTGCCCAAACATGGCCTAGAAGGGCTCTTATATCTCATATGGAGTCTCCATCTATTCATGCTTCTATCTAAACACATCATTCATACTAGCTAACATATAGCAGCGGGCCTTATTATTGGCTTGAATCCAATTATCATATCGCTCTTGCATATTACGACGTGCACTGGCAACAGGTTTTGAAGAACACTTCTTAAAGAAAACAAACTTTTGGTTCTCATATATCAATATTATATTCATATTACTATTCCATTTTATAAAATTTTCATCATTTAACTTTTTGTTTGCAAGTAAAGTGATAATAGGATTAGTTGCAGACATAATTGCTGAAATAATTAAATATAACGTTTAATATACTTAACTTATTATCATAACATTTTTTGGAATAGTAAACATAATGCATGATGCATATGATAAACACATAATTAAATTATTAAATCACAATAATTCAATTTTACAATTAATGTGCCGCTATAACGTAAGTCACACTAATATAATTGAATTGAGACTATCTCAATTAATAAACGAAATTCAAAATATCTTATATTTTCAGTCATTTATTAATTATCGTTATTTTTTGTCAAGATACAATTAACAATTTAATTTGTATCTTCATGAGTGTAATCTATTGTTTTGGATTTTAATAACTTAACTCAAAAATGCCGCCGTAGGTTAGGTCAAATTTGAAATACATTATCTGAACCCTATCACTAGGAAGCCAACCTTGATATTAATATGCATAGATACCCTCCGTAGGGAGGACAAAATCTAAGCGTCACAAGGCGTTACCTATATCTCACAGTGTTGTACTAACATTGGAGACTGTGGGATATATTGTCATATATCCCTCTCCCACTCATTATTTAAAAAAAAAAAATTGTGTTTCTTCTTATAAAATCTCTTATGTTTTATAATCCTAGTAAATTACTTATATCTCATATTAATAATTACTAGATATATAGAATCTAATTATATGTTGGTTAATTATTTAGATTAATAGAATCCAATCTAATTGGGCCTAGGTTTATAATTTATTCCAATCTAATTGGACCTAACAATTTAGGATAACCTAGTTCTATTAATATGGGCTTAAATAATTATCATATATTTAATAAAATCACATTTTATTAAAAATAGAATAATATAGGCTAATCTAAAAATTAACAATTAATTTAGATAAGCCCAATTAAATAAATGAGATAATCATTGAGTTTAATTATAAAACATAATTACTCATTATTTAATTTATTATTCTTTTCAATTAATCTAATTAATTATAATCATTATTCATATTTAACTATTAAAAGGAAATGATGACATGCATGCATGACATTCAATAATGATAATGAGTGGGTATTATGAATGGCATGATATTATGTATGATCATGTTATCGTATCACATACCTTATAAAAATAATAATTAACAATTAATTAACTTTGGGTAGGTTCCTTAGGATATTTAAATATAAACCCAAATAATTAATTAAAATTATAAAGGTATACAGACTCACAGGCCCAATTAAAATAGCAGTCTTCTAAAATCTACAACAAACCCATCTTAATAAATCTTCATAAATAAATGTTCGTATGAGCTCAAAACTTTTCTTAAACTCAATATTTAATAATAGTAAGGCAATTCAACTTTTAACCTTTTTTTTATTTAAATAGCCCAAAAAGCCTAAAAATAATATATCTAAAAATATATATTTTTTATTTTTTTTAGCAAGCCCACAAGCAAAATTTAATTAAACTATAAGGGATTTTATAAAAGTAGACTAAAAAGGACTTAATTGATAATTATCAAAAAAATTTCATGCCGTAATTTTTCCCCAAGCAGTAGCATTCTTGCCGAATGCTGCTTTAACAAGGGCTGAAAGTCAGCGCCTTGTTATTACCTTGCAAATTGCCGCAGTGCAGTGCGTACTCTACCCACTATAACCCCCTCTTCTCTTCTATTTTGTATTTTCACAAACTCTAATTTTAAGATTTCCCAAATAATTACATAATAAAATAAATTACATTGAACCTATACCCTTTATGGGTTTACAAAATTTTTAATCTAATTAAAATAAAAAATTAATTAAATTTAACTTCTAGGAAACTATACAATTAATAACCAAAAGATCATACACAAAATTTATCATACAACAAAATATACCATTTATGAAAGTAAAGGAAAAAAAGTAATGCAATACCCACTCATACATGCATCAAAATTAAAACCCTATACTAATATAAACGTGGCTCTGATACTAATTGTTGAAAAATTTTATCAAATACATAGCGAAAAATTAAATGAGGAGAGTTAAAAAAAATTATATGAGTATACGATTTTAATAAAAATAAAAGGAAGGAATTAAAAAAATACCTCTTTATGCTTTTAAAATATTTTTGTTACGAGTTTTCCTTCACCAATGGTTTGTAAACTAATAGTTGCCATGAAGAGAAGAGTGAGCTTCTGTTTTAATACAATGGTGATCTTGAAGAAAATTAATTTTTTTCTGTAATAAACGTTAAAAAAAAGAAAACTCTTTTTTTTTCAATCGCTCCCAGGTTTCCACCACTTTTTGTTTCTTTTATATCACTTTTATTTTAATTAATTAATAACACTTATTAATTAATTAAATATGTAAGACAATCCTAATAGAATTAGTAAAACAATTTCAATTAAAATCAAATTAATTAATTAATTAAATTTTGTAAAACAACTTCTAGTAGAAGTGAAATCCAAATTAATTCAAAATTAATATTTAAAAGAAACAATAAAGAGGATAAATATCTCTAAGAGAATTTATCAATTTAATTTCTTAAATTAAATTATTTAAATATTAATGAAAGATATTTATCTTAAAATATCTTACGAATTAATTAATTAGTAAGATATTTTAAAACTCTTATTCTAAAAAAATATTTTCTGGACATACAAAAATTTAGTGTAATAATTTTGTCCATTGTATCATTTACTATGTTGATCTAATAGGTGGTATTAGGGACCTATGGACTTACAATTTCAAGCTCCAATAAATTTAAATAATTAATTACTCTTTAACTAATTAATCTAATTTATTAATTCTAGTATTATTCCAATAAAAATTTGAAATTGAACTCTTAAAATTATAAATATAATTTACTTAGAAAACTTTGAGTAGTCTATTAATATAATCACTACATACAGTTTAACTCTCTATAAACGGTCCATAATTAAAGTTAAGTTAATTTTTTGTTTTACCCCTCTTATTACGTCTTTATTTTTAAGTTCCATTAATTTTCTATTAAACAGTTAATTTATAAACTAATTATAAACTAAGCGTTCAAACTGTTCAATTTCAAGATTAATACTTAAAGGAACCATCTTTCTAATTTGCAATAGAAAAAAAGGATTCCATATTTGTATGTCACATTTCCGGTTATTTATCTTATTAAATATCCGAGATATGAGTATTGAGCTTGTATTAGAACAAATCTTAACAAGTAACTCAAAATATTTAATAACATAAGCATGAGTTTATGACTACTTAGGATTAAGATTGATTTGCATATAATCATTTATTGACATTATTTAAATTCTCAGTTAATAACGAAATTTATATGAGAATTCAAAGTATATCTAGTCCAGTTCTATATAATCATATTATATAAAGTGCCTTTACCATAATATCACTACATTGACAGTTCAAATAAAACTATCACATTGTTAATGTTAATAGATCGCACTACTAATATTCAATTAAAGAACCCAACTTTAATTAATTTAATACGGATTATTTCAGTTTATTATCGATAATTTTAATTCTCTTGTATATATAATACTTATATATACTAAGATTATAGTTACATAAATAAATTAGGATTTTTTTTATTTTAAATATAAACATAATTAAGTATAAAGAAATGTTAATTTTATTTATTTCAATAATAATATACAAGTTACATGTTTTTAGGGCATTATCCTTACCCAAAAGATGGTCAATAGTAGCCATAATATTGTTTTGTCTCTCTTTCTCAGATTTAAGTACCAAGAAAAAATCTGTTTAATTATTTTATTGTTTCCGTGGAATGATATTATTATTTTTCAAGTTCTTCCCATCTCCAGGAAGATGCCTAGGACTAGCTTAATTTTGTATGCCAAATTCCTAATCCGTTGACTTGAATCCTTTGTTACAGACCTATAATCCATTTCTCTAATTATAAATTTAAACAATAATCATACATGATGACGAAAATTCACTTTGGTCCTTAATAATGGGGCAATCTCACTCTGATCCTTAATAGTTCAGGAATGTCACTTTAGTTATATCAAATCAAATGATGTATTAGTTAGAAAGTATCTCTAACGTTTATTAAAATTATCACTTTGGTCCTCAGGGTCAGAGTGTTGGAGAAATGGAGGAGAAATAAATTCTCGAAGGAATCCTGATAGTCGATGAAAATGTGGGAATGAGAGTTCATAAGCTATATTTTTTCTTTCGAAAGGGAGAATCATGATTCTCACTCCTTCAAATTTGTGAGTTTTCCATTTTATCCCTCTTCTATATATTTCATTTTAATTTATTTAAATACTTTAATGAAACTAATTGTTTAAATTTAATTAATTATTTTAATAAATTACCATAGTAATTTAATTATTTATAAAATTAATTTATATAATATTTATTGAAAAGTTAAAATTTTATAATTTTAAAAATTAATTTATGATTATTGTTGTAATATTTATTTTAGCACGTAAATTTAACATCTTATTACAAATTAATTTAACATAATCTTATTTTTATTTAACATAATCTTATTTATAAATTTAACATAATCTTATTTATAACTATATTTAATATAATATTTTTTTTCATCATTCTTGTTGTCTATAAAGTATGTTTTTATATGAATAATTTACAATCTATAATTTGTTTTATATTTCATACTTATTGGTTATATAACTGGTTATATTTATTTGATAACTGAAAATTTCTATTATATGGAAAGTCATTATTGATATAGTTATTTTTTTTTATTTTTTTTTTTTTTAATAAAATTTTGACTACCATATCAAAAATAAGAAAAGAATACAATCATGATAACAATTCAAAATGCCTAAATTCTTATTGTAGAATAAATTTAATAAAAATTTACAAGTTAATTATCTAATGGACTATTACTAATTTTGTAGTTAAAATTAAGGTTTATTATTGTTTCTATATATTGGCACATAATTTATTCTTTATTACTTTTTTAATTTTTAATTTTTAATTTCTAACACATGCCCACGACTATCACTATTTACATGTTAATGATTTTTTTTGAATTTCAATTTGTTTAGCTTTTAATTACTATTTTGCCCCCCAAAACTACTTTTTAAGGTTAAGTAACTAACAGTAAAATGTAATGAGATGTTTTTTTTTTAAAACAATAAGAGGGCATTTTTTCTTTTCAAAATTAGGACATTATGCCTATGCTTAAAATTTTAAAATTAATTATTTTAAATGTGGATGAAAGATGGCACATATTATATAGAATTTTTTTTTTTAACTTTTTAAAGTTTTATCACATCTTACAAAATTTACATTATAAAATATAAAGTTGGTTAGAAATACAATCCCAATCGTAAATATCACAATTTGATGACTGCAACATATATGATACATGAAATAAGTGCTTGAAACTTTTATTTCTAGAAGTTTGTATTTAATTAATCTTACAATTATCTTAATTTTTTAAAAGAAGATAACAATATTAAAATATTATGGCAAACAACAAATAAAAGGAAGTTTTTAATATATTTAAACAGATAATCAATAAATTTAGTTTAAAAGTGAAAAATGTAAAAGTTAATTTAAATGTTAGGTCAAAGAAAAGCTTAAAAGCTTAATAATGTTAAAGTTAATTATGGGTATTTATTTGGTGAGTGGCATTGTGAGTAAATTTATTGGGCTGTAACATGAAGCCCAAGATACAACTGCACTCCTGGCCTATGCCTAGCATTCATTTACCTTTACAAGACAAAAAATAGTTACAACAAAGCTAGCTAAAAAACCTTCAACATACAGATCGAACACTTATCACTTGCAAATAAAAAAATTGGTGCTTCAAGGGTTTCCAAATCCCTAAAGTGTCTGATATAAAAGGCATTTAGGTAACATAGTATTTTTAAGATGAAGTAATATACACATATTCTCTGCAAAATCTAAGAGCCATGACCTCAGGCACTACTAGAAAAATGGTTATTGTTAATTATTCATTAGTATCATTGATATACTTTAATTTTAAAAAATAAGACACTAAGATGGTTTAAACCCTTTTTTTTTTTTTTTAAAGATATGAATGGAAATGAGAAACCTTTAAAATTTAAAAATTTAAGTATAATGAATATATAATTTTATATCATTAAACTAATAATTAGTTTTTATAAAATTAAAACTAAAACTTTTATTCTATTTAAATCAATTACTAAACAAATTGAAGAAAAATTAAACTAATACCTCATTGTAACAATAAAAAATTAAATATGAAGTTGTAAACTCAAATCATTTTATAAAAATTAGAGAGGAAAAATATTTATTTTGTAACATTAAACTAATATATTTTTTATGAAATTAAAGAAATAATTTGCCGTAATAACTTAAAAAAAATTAAACTAATAATTTTTTTTAACATTAAAAACTTAAATATGAATTTGTTAACTAAAATCAATTTATAAGTATTATAGATAAAAATGTTATAATTTAATATTTAAATTCATTTATATTTTTAAAAAATTAATTTAGGTTTATATATTGATAGTCAACTTATAGGGAAAACATCTTTTTTGAATCCTATTATGTGATTCTCAATCAAAACTAACTCAAATCTAAATCTATATCTTAACTCAAACTCAAATGGGTCATTCAAATTAGTATAGAAAAACAATGAATTTAAAAAAAAAATTCAATTATATAGTTCTCACTCAAATTCAACTTGAATTTAGATCCTAACACCAAACTCAAGTGGTTCATTTAAATTAATTTAGTAAACAAATCTATTAATTTCAACGAAAAAAGCTGATAGCAAGGAGTTTTTGTATATTTTTGTCTAATAAGAAACAAAAATAGCAAGTGAAATTTCAATAGAATGTAACATGTCGTTTTCCTTGTCACATTGAGTACCAAATAGGAATCAAAGCAACATTGGTGGGTTGTCTTGCTTGGAATGAGTGTGAATTGGCAGAATGTTTAAATACAAAATACACATAATTGATTCGAATGCAAACAAGATATTCTTCTCAATCAAACTCATCACAATCCAATATAATTATTTATTTTTTCAACTGTGATTAATTGATCACTCGGCATATAGGACTCTTCTTGCGATAATCACTATGCTTACATATTCTGAATGTAAAAAATAACTTGTCAATTTTCACAGTTAAATAATTGCTTTTAAAAACAAAGAAATATTGAAATATACATAGTCTGCATTTCACAGAAAACAAAAGTGGATGACAATGACCCATTATTAAATATTAAAAATATTTAAAATAACAATTTGAATATGCGTTTTTATCATATATGTATATGACAAAAGGTCAAGAACTTTGACAACAAATAGATTAGGGTATTTTTTTTTTATATATTTCAAGTCTGAAAGTAAATTAAATCTAAATTTGAGAAAAATACAAATTTCAATAAGATGTTTGAATAAAATAAAAAATATGAAAAACTGATATTTTTACTTATATATTCCTTTTAAAGTGCCAAATATATTTATATTTATAAAAATTTTGATTATATTAACATAATAATAATAGTTTACAAAGGGAGTAAATTTTAATAAATTAGATATATTATTAAATACATTATTTTTCTATATGATATATGATTTTTTTCTCATTAATATTGTGAGCGAAGAAAAAATTATGAGGCAGTCATTCAAACGATGTGAAAATCAATGAAAAATTAAAAAGAAATATAAATTACATTATGATATTGTTTTAAATACATAAAGATAAAGAGAGATGACAAAAAAAAATAGTAAGGTTAGATATAATTTAAAATCATAATGTTTGTAAATAAATTAATAAAATAAAAAGTTTTATTTAAAAATAAAATTTAACTGATAATTTTTTTAATATTAAATAATTAAATATGAATTTTTTAACTAAACTCAATTTACAAGTATTACAGATAAAAGTTTATAA
>CM040442.1:12897584-12977334 GCA_022749755.1 Azadirachta indica | reverse complement strand
GGATTAAAAGCAGAGAAAAAGAAGATACTACAATCACGCCTTGTCTTAATCACTTGGAAATTCTTTCTTGCCACAAATCAAAGGCGCTATAAAACTACCTGAGATCACACCACTAGAGATATTTTAGATTTCTCATTTTCCTATTTTAGAAGAACGTTTCAGAAAGGAGACGGGAGAGGACTGGAACATGATCTCTCACATCCTAACATCATACTTGGATACTAAGTATATTAGTTATATTTTATCCTCTTTCCTTATTGTTAATTAATATATAGTTAAAGATTAGTAATTTAACAAGTTAAAACATCAGATTTTGAATCAAATTCTACTTCTTATGATATTCTGAAATTTTTTGGTGTATATGTCAAGGGTGGCAATTTCTTCAGAAGAAAACACTCCAGAGTTAAAGAATTCAGCTTGTCCTATCCGTGCTTAAAATTGAATATTTTCTTCCTTCTGGTTCTTTTTGATCTTTGACCGTTATATGTAATTTGGCATAGAAGTAGAAAATATTTTGAATCAAATTATGTTTCATACATGTTAAATATAGTCCAGAACATGCCGCAGTTGTAAATTTAGGGTGTAAGATAGATGGTTAGGAATATCTTGACTACTTAGTACATAAGATCTTTCTCCCAATAGTTTAGAATGGATTATAATGATAGATGTAAGATAACACAATATTGTACATGATTTTTCCAATTTGTTAGTAAGAATGAATGTTTTCCGAAAGAAATATATGGCCGTAAGCAATGGTTGATAAACACTCTTCTCCTTAAAAGTTTGCCATTCAATATTAGTGCTTGGTAGATCTAAATATATTGTGTAATATATTTAGTCAAAAACGTGGCACAATTGCGTATCATTTCAGATTTTCAGATTATTGATTTTTAAAGTATATGATATATTTTTTTTTGCTGTTTTTGGCCTTTGCATGGGTTTACAAATTTCATTTCAGAAGTATTGAGTCAATAGTATGGGGTTTACCGGCGGAGACAGAACTAGTGACAGTTAGTGTAAGTCAGTTACAATTCATTATTTTGATTTTATTTAATTTTCTCAATTTTTTTTTTTTAATTGCGATGAAGCAAGTTTAAAGTGCATCTCAACGATTTGAACAAAAGGCTACCTATTAGACAATCAAATGTAGCATCCTGTTTCCAGAGCTTTGTTTCCTTTTTTGGAAATTTTCCAGAGCTTAGTTTCGGTTGAAGGCAGAAACTCTTTTTGTCTCTTCCTTTTTTCTGCCTGTGATTTGGCTTTTGTTGACTTGTTAGCTTGTTATTTCTGCTTACTGTTAGTCTGTTGCTGCTCCTTGAAAGGTTAGCTTTGCTGATGTAGCTATTTTATTGCTGCTACCTTTTTTGTGCAGCTGTTGCTGAAACCATTGATGAAACCAGAGGTCCTGGGATTTTTATGATGGTGTTGTTTTGGCGGAGTATAGATTCTAGTTCTTTTTGCTGTTATTCTGTTCGAATTGCTATTATGCTGGCTGCTGTTGTTAGCAACTGGTTTATTGCTGCAGCTTACTGCCAGCTTGATCTGCGGCTTTCTGCTGATTGCTTAACCTGCTGCTGTTAGCTGCAATGTATATGTCCCGGGATTGTTTTATTTTTTGGCTCCTCTGTTCTAATGGCCTGCTGTGTGTCTTCCTCCATTTGTTTATCTGCCTGCTGCTACTTGCTTCAAAAATCTGCATTATGCTATTTGTCGTTGTTCTTCTTTGCTGTTATTCTAGCTGATATTAGGCCTGCTGCTGATTTTCGTACATCTGCTAGTTATCTGCCTGCTGCTGCTTGCTGCAATCTAGATTCTGCTCTTGTGCTGTTTCCTGTTTCTCTGTGTCTATCCTATATTTGCTGCAGTTTCTTTATTCTCAATTATAATTTTAGACCTTGAATTCTTTTGCAGTATGGAAGAGTACTGGATCAAACTATGATTCATTATTGACCAACTGGTATTTTATCCTCTTCCTTTCTTATCAATTAATATATAGTTAATTATAGTAAATGAACAAGTTAAACCTTTTTTATATTTTAAATCAAATTTCTAATACTTGAGACATATATATTATGAAATTACTTTGGTGTATATGTAAAAGGTGGCACCTACTTCATGCAACAACACTCCAGAGATTAAAGATTTTAATTTGTCCTAAATGTGCTCGAAATTAGAAAGGCATTTTACTCCTTTCGCTTCTTTTCTATCTGTAGTTGTTATTTGTAATCTGATTGAGATGTCTGACATTTTATATGTGTTAAATATAGTCAAGAACATGTTACAGTTGTGTATCACCTCAAGTTCAGTGGCTAAATTATCATGAATTAATCTTACACAAGACCATCAGCTTGTGTAGTGTTATGGCGAATGCAGTGGCTTGTGGCATCCATGGGAGAGTTGTGCAATTTGAACCCAGATTGAGGCGAGCATAGAATCTTTTGATTTGTTACTCGGAAGCTAAGTCTATGGTTAGTTGCTTTCTTAAAATTTTGAATTGTTTGATGTTCAATAAAAGCACATCAGGACAATATTGTATGATTTCATCTGTTGTTATTCTAGATTGATATGCAAAGCTAGCTTTGCTACTCATGCTAGAGGAGTAACTTACATATTTTGATTACTTCCCATCTATGATCTTTTTGAGAAATTTTTCAACAGGATAGGTGCATACGTGTAACTTAGACTGTCTCGTTTGCTATAATTATCATAATATATGGATAATGATTTTGAAAGCATATAATATTTCTAGTTTTGGCCTCGCCATATCTCTTGGGTTTCGGGATTGGTGATTGCATTGATTTCGAAATTCTGTCGTAGAAGCATTGAATCAGAATTATGGGGATTACTAGAGAGACAGAGCCTATAACAGCTAAAACAAGTCAGTAAGTAATGGTTCAATTTATAACCGCATCTTATAACTGATAGATTCTATTGTACTTCTTATTTTGATTTCTTCAATTTTTTTAAAATTTAGTGAAGCAAGGTTAACTTCTCATGGATTTTAACAAAAGGCACTCGAGTAGAGCATCTTGTGTACTGTAAGTGTATATGCCCTCTTCATTGTTTTTTCTTTGCAGCATTGTCTTATTTTTCTTGTCGTATATTTTTTGCAGTAAAGAAGTGTATATGCCCTCTTCATTGGCTTTCTTCTCATGGATCAGATGATGATTCTATCTTTATTACCATCAAATTCTGGATGAAATAACTTAAAAGCATAGACCAGCAAAAATCTATTCGAAGAGGATCCCAGGAAAACACCCAAATGGTTAATATATATGCTCTCTCACTATTTCTATTCTTTCTTCATCCCTTGATATTCAATAGCAATGCACAACGTCGCATTGTATACAATATAACCTGTTGTCTTTCTCAATATATGCAGAACCGATTTGCAAGTCATCCTATATATATATATATATATATATATATGCAGAGAATTTAAAATTGTGCTGCTGCCGCTGATCAACAAAGGAATAATTAACTTGAGGCCATCATTTATTGTAACAAAAACCAAATGTTGAACAGCTTAGTTTGTACTTTCTTCTTGTCTGACAATTCTATCTTTCATAAACTCTCTGTTTTAATTCATCTGGATTTTCTGGAGATACACGACGAAGGTCTGCAGAAAGCTGGACATTTGTAATCAATTAATGATTTAACATTTAACAGAATGAATTTCTTCAATGACCAATGTCAAGTATGCTAAGAAGCAAGTTGTTATGTGAGACTAGTGAAAACAGAACGGGCAACAACTCCATAAATTGGCCACAAAAAGCAAGGAGAATGATGCCAGGAGAGAACCCAAATGGTCAGTTGTCTATATATTTGCATGCCTACTTCTCATTAATAATTGTTCCTTGATGTTCAATAAGAAATTAACAACATTATTCTATGTCTTGACTTGTTTTTGTAGCTGATTGGAAATTATTTAGTAGGTGCTATTGTAAAGAAAACCAAAAATCTGATTTCTGCCTACTGCTGCTTGCTGCCCTGCATCCTGCCTGCTGCTTGTCTTTCTGCATGTGTTTGGTGCTTGTTTTCCCCAATGTGGTGATGCTGGCTGCTGCTGTTAGTTGCTGGTTTATTGCTGCAGGTTACCGCCAGCTCGTCCTGCTGCTGCCGGTACTGTTTTTTTCGCTTACTGCTGATGGCTTAAACTGCTGGTGCTTGCTTCAGTATAGAGGCTGCTCTAGTGCTGCAGTATAGATGCTGTTTTCATTGGTCCTGTCCTGTTTTAGTGGATCCAACCAAAGATGCAGTGAGGTTCCTGCTATTGTGCTATTGATGCTGACTTATTCTTGTATTGTTGATGTCGTATTGCATATGTTAGCGCTAGTTTCAGTCGTTATTTGCGGATTTCTTGATGCCACTTTGTTCTGCCGGTGCCGGAGTTGTTTTGCTTACTGCGTATGGCTTCATTTGCTGCTGTTTGTAGCAGTTTCGTAAGCAGATGTAGCTGCTTACTCTGCTGTTTTCTTTGTTGCAGTTTGTTCCCAGCTGTTTACTGCTCTATGCTGCTGTAAATGCTGCTACCATTATATTTGACATGCATACAAAAGAAACAAGCCAATTTTAATCAAATGAGAATATAATAACATCTTCATAATTCAAATTCTCGTTCAGTTTAATTTCTTGTTCCTTCCCTTCGTTTGCCGAACTTTTGGTTCTAGGGGGTATTCTTCGAACCTGCATACATGAGAAGTTTCCTTTATTCTCACGCATTTTAGATGAACCTCAATTTCCCATCAAAATTTTAAATTTTTATAATGTTTAAGAAGTTACCATACCTACCCAATTAAAGAAAATTTTGAAACTGGCATCATTTAAGTGCATGTTAAACAAAATTCACGAGCTAAACTTTCAATTAGAGATCAAAATTTTTCAAAAACAAGAAAAATTCAATCCGCCCACACAAATTTATACTGGCGAACAATAAAAATACAAACATTAAACGATTTTCGTAGTTGCTGCCCAGCTGCTGCATGCTTTTCTCTCTGCTGCAGTTTCTGTTTTCATATTTCTGGGCTCCTTTTCTGCTACTGTTTCTGAATTCTGCCAGTTGTTGCATTTCTTTTTCTGTTGTAGCAAGATTTTGCCGCAGATTTTGTTTTCTCATTGCTGTTGGAGGACATTTAAGCCTTTTGGGGCTAAGTATATGGAGCAGCAATGGCCTCATCTTTGTTTTCCCATTCTGCTATTTTTATTTTTTCTTTGAGAATTTTAACAAAAATTTCTAGGATTTTAATAGTGTTAAAAAATTAGGAGTAGAAATAAAACACGCAATTACAATGAAATTGAAAAAATAATGACGATAAACGTTATGTAAGAGGTATAATCATTTATCACCATAAAGCAATAAATAAGTAGAAGGTATAACCGTCTATAGTAAAATAAAATAATAAGATAAATCGATACAAATATTTTACGTGGAAAACCTTTAAATAAATTAGGGTAAAAACCACCGGCAAGTATAGGAGTATTTCACTATTTTAAAGTGGAGATTACAACTCTCTTTCTCTCTAATAATAAGGAAAGATCAACTCTCTAAATAGGAGTATTTCACACTTTCTCTCAAAATAGGAGAAACAATTTTAAGTGAATAATACAACACAAAAAAAAAACTAATTTTTCTCTCTTTGTAAAAACTCTCAAAGGATGATATAGGATGAATGAAATGGTGAAAGGAGTGAGGTATTTATAATGGTTTTCTTCTTCTATTTTTCAACACACATTCCACAATTTACTCCACAAATTTCTCCACTTACCAACCACTATTTAAATTCAAACTTTCTCCACCTAACACTAACTTCATTAGTAAAGAAAGTCAATAAGGAGTAGCTGTACTTTCAGTATATTTCGGTACTCTTATACAGTACGATACTGTTTATAAATATATACTATTTATTTATATAATACTGTTCATCTATACGATACTATTTACCAAAAGTGAACTTTACAATTTCATAAATAGAATTAAATCTGAAATGTTAAGAGTATCCAAAGTGTGTGCCAGATATGCAGGTGGCTTCTAACATGTCTCTCTTAAATCTCACAATATTTGTGGTTTTTAAGAACACTGTTTGTAAGTTGTCCCATCAAGCAAGCAGTCTATTCCAGTGATCTTCCAAGCATGCGTAGCACTAATCATGCTCTTTGGTTAAACCTTGCCAGCACTCACCCAAATTCTGTTTATAATTTTAACCCACTGAAATCGTTTCAGCTTTTGTTGCATGTTTCTAAATCATTCCTGTTACTGTTTGTTACGGATGCTAAACCCACCCAAGGAATTACTGGAAAGAAACAAGAGGTCGGCTCTTCTCTGGAAGCTGATTCCTACATCATGGTTGGAGCATGAGTTGGATGTTCAAGAGTCTAAAGGGACTGCTTCTTGATAGAGAAGGATTCCACATTCATTTAACTTAGACATCTGCTTGTATAGCATTGAGATTAGATTAGCCTGAAACTGTGTTAATCTTGGCAAATAAAGGTTGGGGATGAGCGAGGAGTGGTAATTTTCTCCGCAGGGCCGGGGATTGGGACGAATGGGATGGGTACGAGGACGAAAATTCGTTCCCGTTTTAAAACCGGGCTGGGGACGGGGATGGGCCCTTTTTCCCGGCCCGTCCCCGATTCCCAGAGCCTAATTCACAATCTATTCAAATAATTACATATGTATCCATTTTATTTAGTGAATAATTATAAAGTTTTATAGTTTTTATGTTAGTCAAATAAGTCCTTCACAAAAGTTTATAATTTTTAATTTAATCAATTAAGTCCTTAATAAGTGATAAATATTTTTCAGATTTTCAATTTAATCAATTTTAAAATTACTTTTAAATCATTTTTATAATAACAAAATTTGCTAAAAACAAATAAAAATTAATGAATTAATAAAATTTACTAGTTAAATGATATATTTTTAACAGCAAATTAAAAAGTGATAATTATATTATCTATTTTTTGTTAAATACTTTAAGTATTATATATCAAGTCAATGAATTTAATATTTTAAACATGTTTTTGTGATACTTAAAATTTTTATCAATATATTCTTTATTTTGAAAATGTTATATATATATATATATTAACAAATATAGTTAATTAAATCAATTTGTATAAATAAAGTTATTGTTAGATTGCCAATAATGATAATAATAGTAATAATTATTAAATTTGAATTGTTTTAAATTATAAAATTATTTTATATGAGTATAATAATTTAAAATTAATTTTAAATAATTGTTAAAGATAAAATTATTGTTACATTAATAATAATCATAATAATAGTTATAATTATTGAATTTGAATTGTCTCACATTATAAAATTATTAAATGTAATAATAGTTATAATTATTGAATTTGAATCAGGCTATAAAATTAATATTAATAATAATCTAATAGCTATAATATTTTAAAATATATAAATTAAATATATATTTTTAGTTAAATATTTTTTTTTTTATATATTTTAATTAATGAACATAAGTAATATGATGATAAGGTGTTATATTTTTTTTTAAAGGTCAAATGTTTAAGCTTTAAAATTGTAAAATTTTTTTTTTTCAAAAAGTCAACCGAGATCAATGCGATAGGAGGAGCCTCTAGGAATCCCCGTTCTAAATCGAAGATATCCACGACCAATCCCTGGTTTACCCAAACCAAAGATAGGGCGGGGGATGGGAATCCAAAGTTCAATCGGGGCGGAGGATTGATATCCCACCCCGTCTCCGCCTTGTTGCCATCACTGGTTAGGAGACAAGTTTTCATGCCACTTTACTACATCACTAGACATATATATATGAAGTGGGTGGAAACACACATCGATTTTCCTCGACCGTTAGACGTATATGAGACAAACTATAGTTTTTAACACTGATGATACAGATGAAGATGCAAGATCTTACTTCATCAATGCTGTATGTTAGAAGAGTGATAACCCTACAATGCTAACTATTAACAATCAAGGAACGATAAAAGTTCTCATACTTGCAGCATGAATTAAGTTATAAAAAGGAAAATGAGGAATTCTATTGGGAATTATCTCTTGAATTGTCGTTGAATACTTGCATAGATATCGTTAAAATTGTGAAATAAGAAAGCTGTTACATAGGCCATGGTTCTGTAAATTTTAGCATTTGTTTACGTAGCCTTCTTTGTAGTGCAATGTAGAATTAATTTTGCCTGCAACATTCTCTTATACTCTCGTTTAAAGCCTTTAAGGTGAATAAATTTTGGTATTTTATTTTCATTGTAAGGTTTGCAATAAGTTATTCTATCAAATTTTTTATTCTTTCTTTTTTGATTTTCCCTAATATTTTTATGTTATGGCTTTAATTTTTTGGACTAACAAAGGAAATAATAGTCATTTCATCAACCTTGTAAATTTAATTAGGGATATTGTAGCTTACCTCCCTATCTTTTTGGGGATAAGACTTACCCCATAACTTTTTGTTGTGTGAGATGGCCCTTAACTTTTTAAGAAATATTAAGATATCCCAATAACTTTAGTAGAAATAAAACGATACTAGCAAGATGACTATTCTTATTTTACATTGACTATTTTGCCAGTCAACTATTAGAAGACATTTGTAATAAACTAATATACTTTTATTCTAACATTTAAATTTAAAAGTTATAATAATGTTTTGTCCTTTAATTATTTTTTTCCTTCAAATTTGTTATCAATTTTGTTACAATAGTAATTTAATATAATTTTTTAAAGTAGACATTTAATTAAATAGTTTATTTTAAAATTATGTAGATTAATATTATCAAATTAATTGTCAATTTTTTACAACATAAATTTTTTAATTAATTGGAAGAAACTAATTATTCATAATTAATCTTGTCAAATTTGTTGTCAATTTTTTACAACATTCATTATAAAATTTTTTACAACATAAATTACTGTCAAAACTTGCTAAAAATTTTTACAAAATACAATTTTTTAATTAAATATTCTATTTCAAAATTTATATATAATTAATTAATATTGCAAAAGTTTGATAGCAAATTTGAAAGGAAAAAATTTAAAGATTAAAATATTGTTATAACTTTCAAATTTAAATATTAGAATAAGATAATATTGGTTATTAAGAAATGAAACTAAGGACAATATGGTCATTTTATATGATTCTTCTAATAATTGAGAAAATAAAAATGGTCACTTTAGGGGTATGTTTTTATTTGTACGAAAATTAGGAGATATCTTAACATTTTTTAAAAAACTACAGAGGCATCTCACGTAGGCCAAAAAGTCCGAGGGTAAATTGATTTCCTCTAAAAAGTCAGAGAGTAAAGAACAATATCTCATTTGATTTGGTTACCACACAAAATGAGACCAAAAACGACTCTATTAGTCACCTTTCAATCTAAATAATTGGCGTCAAAATAATTTTATAATAAAAACCAAGTGATAGAGGGTAATAAAGTAAATGTATTATTTGGGGCTATTTTACTAACGATCAAGGTAGAAATGGCAATAGGATCAGTTTAGGGAACCTACTCCATTTGATCTAAGTTTGCCCCCAAAACCCCCTCCCTATTTTGAATAAAATAAGGCTAGAGCCAACATGTCCCGTTTGTAACCCGCCCAACTTTTCCCTAACCTGGCTCCATTTGACCCCGTTTGACCAAGTTACAATACCAACTACAATAAGTTATAGTATCCAACTCAAATTACAGGGCCTTGCTACAAATGCTTGCTATAATATTGGGTTGAGTTTTTTAAGCCATCTATAGTATTGATACAATACTTTACTACAGTATCGGATCAAGTTTTTAGGTATTTTACTATAGGAATTTTTAGGTTAAACGAAATGGGGCTGGCAAAAAAAAAATATAATCCTCGAACCCACCCATGTTTTTCAATGAGTTAGATTTTTAGGCCTCGAACTTGTCCCAATTTTCAAACGAGTTGCATTTTTAAGCCTCAAGCTTGCCCCAAATGAGGTGGGGCAAGATGGGACCCACGAGTTTGGAGATTTTTGCTATCCCTAAATTTAGAGAAGAATAATAATATATTCTTAATTTTTTCTATCTAGCTGATCATATCCCAAATCTAAGGAAGGAAATTGATAATTACCCTCAAAAGGTCTTGAGTTCAAATCCTCTCAATTTTTGGGAGGATTTTCCCTTTTGAAGACATTATTCCCTCCATTACGAGGGTAGGTATCAAACAATGTTTTGAGTAGCAGATATCTAGGATACACCACATTTCAAGTTGATTTCTAACCCATTTTTGGTAGTTGTGAATTAATTGTAAATGTAATATTAAAGAAAATAGTCCTTTATTTTTAAATATAAAAAGATTCACAAATTTTTTCAGTTATAAATCTTTTTCCTAAATTTGTTAATCAAAAATAAAAAAATGTATCAAAAAGTATAGAATTTTATTATGTAAATATTACAAATTTTATTGTATTATTTTCAAGTTCCGATTTTAATTTCGAAGCTAGAATTTAAATATTAATATAAGAGTTTTCAAGTTTTGTGCAAAACATTTCTAATTTTGGTAAATAATTATTCCATTATATTGATTCACAATGTTGTGAAAACATAATCTTTATTCACAATTTTTCAAATTAATAAATTATAATGAGATTTAAATAGCATAAACCAAACCTAAATTATCTATAGTTTAATCTTTTGATCGTACTTGAACAATCCACAATAAACAAATCAAAATCTCTAAATTCAATCCAAAATATCATATTTTATAAAATTGCAGACAATTATATTAATTGTATTAAACAAATATAACTACAGGACAAAAAAATTTTGTAGCGAAATATTTTGTTGTTGAATACTTTATATTAGTCACCTCATGTTTCTGATAATGGTTAAAAAATAGTCACTCATTAGTAGAGGCACGTCCTTCTTAGAAGATTTTTGGAATTAAAATTGTAGATATCACAAAATATATGTGTGTGTGTATATATATATATATATATTTTTTTTGGTTACCAAATATATATATTTTTTTTTAAATTATATAAAAAAAAATATATTTTTTATTACTAAATATATTTTGGACTTCACAAAATATATATTTTTTTATTGCTAAATATATTTTAGTAATGGGAGACATAATTATTCAGTCACAAAATGTGTTTGGTCGCTAAAAATTTTATTTTGTAATTTTTGTTGTTGTAAAACTAAATCATATAATCCATTATTACTTTTAGTAACCAATTTTATTTTATTTCTACAATTAATTACAGTATATTAGAAGATCATAAGTGACTATTTTTAACTGTTAGAGTTTCTCTTTAATGACTTCAAATCTTAGTTAGAGTTTCTTTTTGATGAATTCAAATTTTAATCAACATAATAAATATGTAGTGATTACCTATTTTGGAAGTTAAAAGTGCTTTTTGGTATTGAAATTTATTTATAACAAATTTTCTCTCATTAATTGTTAGGATTCTTCTTTTTCTTTTCACAACCAATATTATTGTACCCAAAACATATAGTGATATATATTAGTGGTCATAAGATGTAACCATTTGTAACTAAAATAATTAGTCACAATAAATTATATCTAATGACAAATAACGCAAATTAGTCACCTTTAATGACTTTAAATTTTAGTCAACATAAGTCATATGTACTGACTAAATATTTTAGATGTTAAAAGTGTATTTTACTGACCAACTATTTTGCAAGTTAAAAGTATTTTTTTAGTGACTAATATTTTAGAAATTAAAAGTGCTTTTTATGACTAAATATTTAAAAATTAAACAGTATTTTTAGTGATTAAATATTTTTGAAGTTAAAAATATTTTAAGTGACCAAAAATTTTAGAAATTAAAATGCTTTTTAGTGACTTAATATTTAAAAATTAAAAAGTGTTTTTTAGTGACTAAATATATTTGAAGTTAAAAGTAATTTTTAAGATCTGAATATTTTAGAAGTATAGAAATGTTTTTAGTGAGCAAATATTTTGAAAGTTAATACTGCCTTTTAATGAACAAATATTTATTGGAAGTAGTCTTTTAATAACTAAATATTTTAAAAGTTAAAAATGTTTTTGTGACCAAACATTTTGGAAGTTAAGAAGTTAAGAATAATTTTAAGTATTGAAATTAATTTATATCAAATTTTAATTAAAATTGTGCCACATTAATTGATATGACCCTTTTCTTTATCCTTTGACAACCAATATTATTGTCTAGAAAACGTTTGAAGTCATAAAAAATAACTATTTATAACTAAAATAATTAATCACAATAAATTACATCAACACACTATCTATGTAAGTGCACTAAAATAATTAGTCACAATGAATTACATCAACACTCCCATGAATAATAAAAAAAACTTTTCTAGTAAGGTTCAATTCCTCATATCTTCTAATCACACCATCTATATAACCAATAAAGAAAATGCTTCCATCAGAACTCCAATTCCAGCTTGTGCAATAAATGTTTTGCAAAATCAAATGCAAACACCATCTTTTATAGTTTCAATGTTGCAGTGGTATCAACAAATCCCTACTCGAACAAAACATACCAACATTTCTAATATATTGCGTTAAGCACACAACACTATGGAAGTAGAAACATATTGAAGTATGCTTATAAAATTCAAAAATAAAAAGTTGCATGTAAAAGGTGTACAACTTCATTATTTTCCTCGAATAACTCTAACATTGTCAATCTTTAAATAAAAACTTAAAAGTAATGTTTGACACAAACATCCCCATAATATTCACATTCTTAACATTTTCAGAGGTAAAAGATGGCCATTTAATATGGTTGATTGGCATGTATCAAAATGAAAATTGGAAGATAAAATAATATTAAAATAAAAGAAACAAGTTAAAATCACTATTTATAAAATAATTAGCTGTCTCAAAAAATTTCACTATCAAATTTCAATTATAAAAGAAAAACGCCATAAATGATGTAATATACTACTTCAAAGAGCAATATAGAAAAAAATAAGGTCAATTGTTTTTTAAAAAAATGGGCAATATCTTGTTTAGTAAATAAGCAAGATACTTGCCAAGAGAATTATAAAGCAAGCGAAAGTAACTCAAGAGTGGAATTGAGCTCCATAGGAGATGACATTGCAGCTGTAATATTTACAACTCATGAAGTAAATCAACCAATGCCACACATCATTTTGAGCAAATTATGATTATATTACAATATGTAAACATTTATATATTTTTTAACCCATCAGATTTGAATTAGCCGTGCAAATTTGTAAGCTTACTAGTGTTCAATGCATATAACAGTCAACCAACAAGGATTCTAAGCAATACAACGCACATTTTTCAAAGATAGTTATTCACACAATTAAGCAAATGGGAGAAGGTAGTAAAGTAGATATCATATTCATAGAAAAGAATAGAAAAGAAAATAAACAGGTTCGTATTATACCTTCTTTCTAGTAGTTGTGGTTGTGGTGGTGGCCTCAGATTTCTTGGCTTCGGTCTTAAGCTCAACTTTTAGATCCTCAAATAGTGGTCTTGCTCTAAAGATCCCAGATCTTGAAACTTTGCTCAGTAGCAACACTCATTCGACTGAAGCAGACAACATGAATAACAGCCTCAGCATCCAATGAGTACAGTTTTTTCCCCTCAGCCAAATCCCACAGCATGTAACAGGAAGCAGAAGCAACGTGACGCAGCCAGGAAGAAACAGCAGTTTGCAGCACGCAGCAACAGGCAGATCAGCGACAAAAGGCATTAACACAGCAAGCTTAAAAACAGCGAGGACAGCTGCAAACAGCATCAGAAAACCACAAGCAAGACCCAGATTTATCACTAAAAAAATTATAAACTTCGAATGATATGAAACTGGGAGAAATTTGGGGATTCCATTTTATTGCTGAAATTATTTTTATTTTTTATTTTTGTAAATAATCTCTATGCAAAAGCCTAGATCAATATTGTGAATGAAAGAACAGAGCAGTAGAAAGGAAAAGAAAGCCCAAAAAGGCTTGACAAAGCAAGTAAAAGTAAAATAAATGAATGGATAAATCTTGAATAAACTAGATCATAAGACCTAGCTACAATCAACAAGCCCATTAGAACTCCGCGGCAAATCAGTAATCCAAACACACAACCAGCAGGCCAAATAGAATAAATCAACAAGCTAAGAGCAGCAAATCTGTGCGCCAAACTTGTAGAATCCCAGATCAACAGCCCACATCCCGCAAAACCATGCAGAACCCGGCAGGAGAGAAACCCCTCACGCGTACCCTTTGGCCTTCCTCAATGTCCTTTCTTACTCTATCTTCAAAATCATTCCATGTTGTAGTACTATTCTGTTACAAAATTGTCGCAAGCCTCTTCTTGTTAGGATGCAATGTAGGAACATGACCATTGTCATAGTAAGTTCGGAATCCAAACGCCAGGGATGTTAGTTGGCTCCTAGAGTCCGACATTGCAAAGACGTCAGCAGTTGCACAGGCCATAATATCTAGTGCTGCCAGTTTTATGTAGAGCAAAATCCACCATGTCACGAAATACAAGCTTAAAATGGTTGAAAGAGTCATTGTTTAAACATGCTCAAGTAAAATACCGAAAGAAATGCTAGTGAAGCCTCTAGCAAATTTCAAGAAATGTATGATAGACATCTAAAGTAGGAAGTATATCTTGATTGCATAATAACTAACATAATACTAATTTACCTGAGAAGATTATAAATTCGTGAAAGGTTGGAGTTCATTTCCTGTGAGTGTTTCCAGTGTTACAACATTTGAATAGAGGCCGATGAAAGATTGCATCCGAAACTTTCCTCAATATATTTTTGAGCCAGCCAAATAAATATAAGTTCTACGATTAAAGCCAAGAACAGAAAGAAATATTACTTCTGATGTAAGTGGTCATCTCTCAAGCCTTTTCAATTGCTCTTGAGCAATACATCTACATATACAAAAGAAACAGGCAACAAAATATAATATGTGAATTAGAATTACATTCGAGAAAGCACAACCTGCAGAAGCCAATCAAAGCCATACTGCGAGTTCTTAAGCGTTCAATTAGCAAAGGCAAATGAATTTCTTTGTATTCTCCATCTCCAAAATCACATTTGACTCAAAACATTACTATAGAGGTTTTAGATGATTAATAAATGAATGAAAAGCATGGACAGACGTAGCGAATTCGAAAAGCTAAAGATTCCCTCTCCTATCTACACGAGAATAAAAGCTCAGTAAGGCAAGGCATAAACAAAGCGGATCAGGATCCAGTCTTGGTCTCCTCCCTCCTTAACTTTTAAGGAGATGTTGACATGTGTTAATATTTAAAATGCAAAGTTCAGATTAATTTTAATAATATTTATCTATTTACTATTTAATATACTATAGTTGAAAGTTATATTATTTTTTATCTCATTACTAAAAGTCACTGTTGACTGTCACCGTCAACCACTGTGTCACCATTGACCACCAATGAATGACATTTGTTTAAAAAAATCGTAAATACTATTAAAATTCTTGTTGAGTGCTCTACACATTAGTATTATTATTATTTTTATTTGAGCAACCATTTGTTGATCTAAAATTAAATATTTAAAACTTCAAAATTTAATTTTATATCTATGTCAAATAGTTGCTTAAATGAAAATAATAATACCATTACGTAGGGTACTCAATAAAGATTTAGTGGTATTTACGATTTCTCAAAGGATGTCGTTCACCTGTAGGTCAATGATGGCAATTAATAGTAGCTTTTAATAGTTAAATAAAAGATAATAATTTTTACTTTTAACTGTAATAAATTATAATAATAAATAGATAAAATTTATTAAAATCAAATCTTAACCTTTTATTTTAAATGTTAACACGTGTCAATATCTCCTTAGGAGTTAAAGAGGAAGTAGATCAAGAGAGGATTGTGGTGAGGACTCACAATAGCTCCATAGAAACCAGGCTCTCTCACTCCAAACAAATAAGTCAAAAAGTTTTCTGCCTATCAATTCCCGAGCACACTAAATGTGAGCCTCATTTCATTGATTTAGTTGACAATATGTAATGCAAATCAATCAAATTATAGTAGAAAAACTTATAAAAGGATATGACTATGCCAAATCAAAACATATTGTAGACTTTGACATAACTAAGAAACCATTGTTTAAGCATGCACCATGTACTTGTCAAACTTGAATATATCCACTTAATTACGACATGAATACAAAAAACATTCAACCAAAATTTATTGTAAATATTTATCATAATAACAATAGACATAATAGCAGCCCTAGGATCCTTTTATACATCGTTGTTAAGAAATATAGGCAAAACATGTAACTACAAATACATAGGTTATCGTGTAGAGAGAGCTACAATCAATTATTCATTAACTATGAAATGAATCGTAAATTGAAGTTAACTATAGAAGAAACTTTTCTTTTATCTAGGATTCGATAAGAACGTAAAACAAGGTAGCTTATACGCTTACACCAACATGCTACTTATGTAGCCATTACTTTTTTCAGGCTTATCTATCTAAACAACATAAAATTGAATGAATCACTTAGTAACTTCTCAACATTCATCTCTAAGAGTAATTATTGGTTATCATGTTACAATATTACTTCAAATGAAGCAACAAAGTGAATATTTATATGAATTAATCTTTAGCCAAGAACTCTATTTTTTTCCAAAACAAAACTCTAGGCAGTTACCTACAACAATAATATTGAATAAAAAGAAAAGGTACAAAGAATATGGAGCACAAAAGGGCCCCAAAAATCATGAAAACATGAATACGAATGAGAAAACTGCAACCTAGTCATAAACTCATAGCAAGAAAGATAGGATGTGAAATTTTGGTTTTTTAGCCTTGATTTATAGAAAGTCAAAGCTATAAATTAGTTCTTATAATGAAGAGATTATGGTATTATTATGTTTTTCTATTCTTAGAAATCTAGTTTCCTTTGTTAGCTTAGTGTTATTTTAGAAAAATTTATTTTCTGTTTCCTTCTTGTTTTAGGAGAGAGTTATTTCTTTTCTTTATATATATTGTACATTATTTTTTTTCTATAAAGGAGAAGAATAATCATATATTCTTCATGGTATCAGAGCCAACTCTGAAACCTAAGAAATCTTTATGACAAAGTACGCTATGGCCGTCGGAAATCAAACCTCGTCCTCCTCTTATGTAACTTGTAGCCCAGATGTTCATGCCACAAGTTCCAATGGCAGATCAGAGGGTAATCATATTCTCATCACAGGATACAAGCTGAATGGAAATAATTATCTCCAATGGTCGTAGTTCCTCATGATGTTCATCTGCAGAAAGGGGAAGGATGATCTTCTTACTGGTACGACTACCCTCAAAGGATCACAAATCTGAAATTTAAGCTATAGAAGTCAGAAAACAGTATGGTCAAGTTTGGCTAATCAATTCCATGACAAATGAAATTAGAGAAAATTTCCTACTCTACAATACTGCCAAAAAGATATGGGATACTGCAAAAGAAATATATCCCAGTAATGAAAACACCTCAGAATTATTTCAGATTGAAACTATTCTCCACGACCTTTGTCAGGGAGATTTATCAGTAACTCAATATTTCAATATTCTCACACGCCATTGGCAACCACTAGATGTCTTTGAAGAGCACAATTGGGACTGCCCTGAAGATACGAAAAAATATAGGGAGATCATTGAAAAGAAAAGAATTTTTAAGTTCTTAATGGGTCTCAACAAAAATCTAGATGAGGTCCGTGAAAGGATATTGGGATCAAAACCATTGCCTAACATCTGAAGAACATTCTCTAAGGTACATCATGAAGAAAGTAGAAGGAAAGTGATGCTAGGTTCTCCATCTTCTATCCCAGTCACAAAAAACTCAGCCCTTGCAGTTCATGAAACCCAACGCTATAGTAATGACAATCGACAAAGGAAGGGCAGACCATGGTGTGATCACTACCAGAAACCAGGACACACTCGAGACATAGGTTGGAAGATACATGGCAAACCAATAGATTGGAAGCCTTCAAGACCAACATTCAACAAAGAAAGTCAAGAAAATCATGTCTCGTCTGATAAGAGCATCACTACAACCAAATCAAGTCCTTTTAGCAAAAAGCAACTTAAAGTATTACAGAAGATGTTTTCACAGTCACAGTTGACTCCAACTAGTAACACAATTGGAATCGGATTCTTAGCACACAAAGATAATTCTTTAAGTGCTCTTACTGTTAACAAAGAAAAAATGAATTCATGGATTATAGACTATGGAGCATTTGATCATATGACTGGAAATATCAATCTCTTTCATCACTATAGACCATGCCATGAAAATCTTACAGTAAAAATAGCTGACGGATCTCTCTCCAAGGTTGCTGGTATAGGTTTTGTTATTGTTTCAACAAACCTGATTTTATGTTTAGTTCTTCATATTCTGAAACTTGATTGCAATCTTCTGTCCATTAGCAAGCTCACTTAAGAACATAATTGTGTTACTAAATTTTATTCAAATATGTGTGAATTTCAGGATTTGAATTTGGGGAAGATGGTTGGTAGTGCTAAGGTGTGCTTAGGACTTTATCTTCTCAAAATAGATGAATCTCTTAAGAGACAAACTTATAGCACAGAAAATTTAAAGTCCAAGAGTCAGTCTTGTCAAGGTCTTGTTTTCATTAGTCAATCAAATGAAGATAGTGAAATCATGTTATTGCACTATCGATTAGGTCATCCAAATTTCTTGTATCTTCAAAAGTTATTTCCTTCATTATTCAATAATAAAAATCCAAAGACCTTTTAATGTGAAGTATGTCAGTTTGCAAAATATATTTGTAGCTCTTATTTCGTCAAACCTTACCAAGCATCTCATCTTTTTTCTTTGATCCATAGTGATGTGTGGGGGCCCTCTAGAATAAAAAATATTACTAAAAATAGATGGTTCATATCCTTTGTAGATGATCACTCTAGGATTACATGGTTATTCCTTATGAAAGAAAAATCTAAAGCTAGACAAATTTTCAAAAATTTCAACACTATGGTCCAGACAAAATTCCAAACAAAAATACAAGCGTTAAAAACTGATAATGCTAGAGAATATTTTGATACCATCCATGATAATTATCTAATGAGTCAGGGCATTGTTCACATAAGTTCTTGTGTCAACACACCCTAACAAAATGGGATAGCTGAAAGGAAAAACTGACACCTCTTAGAAGTTGCTTGATCTCTCATGTTTGCCACACACGTTCCAAAACATTTTTGGGGTGAGGTGATGTTAACTGCTGCCTATCTAATAAATAGAATGCCTTCATAAGTGCTAAACTTCCAAACACCCTGCCAAGTCCTTCTTCAGTCATGTCCTACTACCCGAGTTTTGTCTACCATTCCCTTTAAAATCTTTGAATGTTCTGCTTTTGTCCATGTACACCCTTAGCATCGCAGTAAACTTGATCCTAAGGCCATCAAATGTATCTTAATTGGGTATTCATTAAATCAAAAAGGTTATAAATGTTACTCTCCAGTTACAAGGAAATTCTACCATTTTATAGATGTCTCATTCTTTGAACAATAAGCATACTATCCCAAATATGATATTCAGGGGGAGAATCTTACACAGGAATACTAGCTTTGGGACATTGACACTTCAAAGTCATCAAATCCAATTGTTCAAGCTGAAATCCCATTGTTAGAGTCTCAAATAGAACCTCAAACTTCTTAACAAACCATTCCCATACATTCTGCAAATCCTAATGAGTTACGTGTCTATGCTAGGAGAGATAAGACTCAAAAAAGAAAAGAACTGCAGCCACCTGAGAACAACCATGAATCCAACCCGACTTTTGAATCACATGAAAGTTCACCAGGTAACTCTAACTCTAAATCTGTTCCTACTAAAGTACCTGATAATGATCTTCATTTGCCAATTGCCTTGCGGAAAGGTGTAAGGTCTTGCACTTCTCATCCCATTTGTAATTTTGTTTCATGTAATGGACTATCACCTAAGTATCATGCATTTGTTAGCAATCTTGATAAAGTTCAAGTTCTAAGTTTTATACATACAGCACTTGCTGTTCCAAAATGGAAAGTAGTTGTCTTGGAAGAAATTCAAGTGTTGGAACAAAATGGGACTTAGGAAATATCTGATCTACCAACCGAAAAATACCCAGTAGGATGCAAGTGGATCTTCACAGTCAAACACAATGTAGATAGAAGTGTGAATAGATTCAAGGCTCGATTGGTGGCGAAAGGGTTCACTCAATCATATGGAATTGACTACCAAGAAAGATTTGCTCCTGTAGCTAAATTTAATACAATCCGTATATTGCTGTCATTAGCCTCCAATCTAGATTAGTTGTTATACCAACTAGATGTAAAGATTGCATTCCTAAACAGAGACCTAAAGGAAGAGGTTTATATGGAGATTGCCCCTGGTTTCACCACAAAAACTACTACAAACAAGGTATGTAAGCTTAGAAAATCATTATATGGCCTTAAACAATCTCCAAGGGCCTGGTTTGATAGATTCACTAAAGCAATAAAAAGATTTGGGTATAATCAGTATCAGGCAAATCACACTATGTTTGTCAAGTAGTCTTCTGCAGAAAAAAGGGCAATATTTATTGTGTACATATATGATATTATCTCGACAAGAGATCATGAAGAAGAGATACTTAAGCTTAAAGAATTCTTACCCAAAGAATTTGAGATCAAAGATCTGGGCAATCTCAAATACTTTCTTGCTATGGAAGTGGCACGATCGAAGAAGGGCATATCAATCTCTCAGCGGAAGTATGTACTGGACCTTCTAAAGGAAACAAGAATGCTCAGCTGTAAACCTGTTAATATTCCCATGGATCCAGTTATTAAACTGGGAGCAAGAGATGATGGTGGCCCTGTGGATAAGGGAAGATACCAAAGACTTGTTGGGAAACTTATTTATCTTTCCCACACCAGACCAAATATCAGTTTTTCTGTTAGTGTGGTGAGTCAATTTATGAATAACCCAACTAAGGAACACATGGAAGCTGTTTCAGAATTCTAAGGTATCTAAAATGACTCTTGGCAAAGGACTATTTTTCAAAAAGACTTGAAGCAGAAAGATTGAAATCTTCACTAATGTAGATTGGGCCAGATCTGTAACTGACCGTCAATCAACTTCAGGATACTGCACGTACGTTTGGGGAAATCTAATTACATGGCAAAGTAAAATACAATCTGTTGTGTCTCGAAGCAGTGTAGAAGCAGAGTTTAGAGCCTCAGCACATGGCATCTGCGAAGGAATATGGCTACGAAGGGTTTTACAAGAACTAAGTATTCCTATTACAGAACCTATGAAGATGTATTGTGACAACCAATCTGCCATGAGCATAGCAAAAAATCCTGTTCACTATAACGGACAAAACAAGTGGAGATTGATCGACACTTTATCAAGGAGAAAATAGAGTCTGGGATAGTATCTCTTCTATACACTCCAACTTGTCAAAAGGCTGCAGATATTCTCACTAAGGTAGTACCAAGAAATATTTGAAAAGTTCAACTTCAAGCTAGGCTTAATCAACATTTACAGCCCAGCTTGAGGGGGAGTGTGGAATTCTGGTTTTTTAGCCTTGATTTATAGAAAGTCAAAGCTATAAATTAGTTCTCATAATAAAGCGATTCAAATATTATATTTTTCTATACTTAGACATCTAGTTTCCTTTGTTAGCTTAGTATTATTTTAGGAAAATTTATTTTCTGTTTCCTTCTTGTTTTAGTAGAGAGTTATTTCTTTCCTTTATATATATTGTACATTTTTTTTTTATGAAGGAGAAGAATAATCATATATTCTTCACAGGACAAAACAATTAAATCAAATAGAAGAAATATCAATTCCAGCAATCTTCCCAGCAAGCAGAACTTATCAAGCCAGCAAGCAGAGTCCACCAATAAAAAACCTTCATCCAGGATGCCAACACATGTCTACCCCAGAATAGCCAGCTAGACATGCAACCATCTTGCCAAAAATAACAAACCAGAAAACCTGTAACTTGACTTACATAACCTTTTTGAAGTTACAAGCCAACAATTCAACTTGCAAAAGCAGACTACCAACAATCCAACATGCCTCATCCAAAAAAAACATGTCAAACAATTATCCATCGCACCAAAAGCATTAAACCGGCGTCAACAGGTAGTGTTCTACAAGATACAACAACATCAACAAGCCAAACATACATAACCTAAGATAAAAAAGCGTGAAACACAACCTAAGGAACACACCCTGCTTAATGGAACCTATATGAAGCATTTAGCCAAAAACTCGTAGTTACCTAGATTTAGAGTTCTCTTGCCAGCACACGATATCCATAAAGATGCCTGTCGATAGGTCTCCTAGAAATTTGATCTCTATTGCTTGATTTCTAGAAGCATAGTAAAAAGTTACACAAAAATATGTATTATTTTAAAATAGGAGAATGCCCATTGTCCCCCTACTTTTTCAGCCAATACCCCATTACCCCCCTATATTTCTCGTAATACCCCATCACCCCCTTGAATTTTGATTTTGTCCTTTAATATTTCTATTATTTTCGATTTTACCATTTGTAAATTAATTGAACTAAAGGGTAAAATTGAAAGAAAAAGAATTAGGGGGATAATGGGATATTACGAAAAATATAGGGGGGTAATGGGGCATTGGCTAAAAAAGCAGGGGGGTAATGGGCATTCACCCTTTTAAAATCTATGAAGCAAACCTTTGCAAGAGCAGTGGAAGCCAGAATTAGAAGCGAAGCATACATCTTTACTAGAGGTTTTTAAGAGTTAATGTAGGTAATATATCATCCTTCACATCCTATATAATAGAGAATTGAAACAATGACAAAATTAGCAACATAAATTTTGTAAGTGCAATGAAAATAGGAGTATAAGTAAAAATTCAGTTGTTTTATTGTGATATGTACCAAAAAATAAGTGTTACCATCTATGTTGTATATATGATTAATCAACATCACTATCATCATTTGCTGGTGCAATTTCTTTATGATCACTACAATAACCTCTATGTTTTATCTTCTTTCCCATCATCACAAATGTCAGTCTTTAATTATTAATTCTTCATTTCATGTTGCACCACCATCGATTACATCGAGATTCACATCATCTCTATGAAATTGTCTATTATCTAAATCCTCTTCCAATACAAACCACTGAATGTCTTTATTCTCATGTTTGGATTTTTCTGGATTTTTATGTTTGCCAAATCTAATCAAGCCTTATAACTGTCTTTATTTTTTTCCATTGATACTCAATAATGTGCCCACAATGCTATCACATATGTTCTTCTTCATATGCATTACATCAAGATTATGATGTATGTTTAAAGAAGATCAATATCCTAAATAAAAAAATATTTTTTTTGGTCCACTTCAACTCTCCATGAGAATGTTTTCCTTTTCGATCAACATATAATTTGGATTTTTTCTAAAATTAACATGTCTACCAAACCTAGACAACACCTTTAGAGCACTTTTTCGTCTCATTTCCCATCAAATTGTTTACTTTTATGCCAACAATGATTTATTGGTAGGAATCAATGGTGACCCATACAACATATTTTGTTAGTTAAAGGTCCAAAGAATGTATTCCAATTACAAAATGGGCATACCTTATAACTCTTGGTACTCCAACCAAACAAGTTTTCATATGCAAGAAAGTCGTTCACTGTCCATATAACACATGCATGTAATGAAAGGTTTCTTCTTTACATATATCATATATGTCTATACCATTGTCAATCTAGAGCTCTTTCAATTCATTGATCAATGTTCATAAATACACATCAATATCCTTACCTCGTGCTTTCGAGCGAGGAATAAGAAGTGATATCATCAAGAAAGCATCTTTCATGAATCATTTCTCAGTTCAAGAGCAAGGATACAAAATAACTAAAATTTAAAGACAAAAGAATCTATGATAATGAGAAAATGGATATTTAATTTAATAATAAGAAAATTAACTTGCATTTATTTTATATATATATATATTATCCATATAAAAATAAAGCTAAATGAATTGACATAGTATCTGACATGTTTACATATTGTTTCTTTGATAATGAAGCTCTTTCCTCTAGACAAATAAAATAATATAAAATTTTACTCTTAAGTCACCTTCGCCTTTAACTATTAGTATAACAATAAATTTTTTCAATCTGCCAATGGAACCTTTTATAAAATTACCGTATCTTGTTTTTCAATTTGGATTCCTACCTTTTTTAGTTATTTTATAAAAATTTGATACTTTCAACAAAAAGCATACATAATAAAAAATTATTTTTAGGATTCAGAATCTAATAATTGATAGTTATGTTCTAGTTCTAAGTTAGTGTTATTAGTAATTTTATTGTATTTATTTGTATTAATTGTTCTTAAGCATCCATTATATCATAGCTAATTTTGTAATAACTTTTTTTATTAAAATATGATTGTGTCTAAAGTAAATTTTAAGGTGCAAATAGTTGACCCACCCCAATTTTTAATTCTTAGAAGTAATTTAACGATATAGTTAAAAGCATTATATTTAGCTTTTTCAATTGCAAGCAATTTAATTGATTAGATTTATTGGAATTAGTATAATAAGTCTTTAGCTATTCTATTTCAATTGTTAATAGTTATTGATATAATGCATTTATTTTTGTCACGTGACCTATGAATATACATATAGAAAATGCATTTTTAATGGAATAAGACAACTTATATATTAGGGAAGTTGGTGGAGATAGGATCATCCATAAATAAATATTTATACATCCATAACTAATCATGAGTAATTGTTTGTTTTAACAAACATCAAGGATGGATAGAAATTAGAACTCATTGTCAAATAAGTTGTGTAAGGAGTATAAAGATAGTGTTAAATCCTTCATTAACATTGCAAAAAGTCATGTTAATAGTGAAAATATATGACACGCTGTCAATGTCGAAATTGCCAAAATACTGAAACCTTAATTTAGAAATTATCCATCAACATTTGTTCTTACATGGATTTTCTAGGAGTTAAAAATGATGGATTTATGATGGAGACCAAATTGAAATTAGTAATGCTAGTATGAATGAGGATGCAAATAATATGAGCAATAATTTTAAGGAGTAAGATGAATGTTTAGAAATGTTGAATGATATATGTGGGGCAACATTACATACATACTAACACAAGTTTAAGGGAATCAAATATTGTTGTGAGTACAAATATTAGTGTATTTGAATCATTATTTGGTGTCGCTCAACAAGAAGCATATCCTAATTGTAATAAATTCTTAGTTTTAACTTCCATCATAAGTTGATGCACATTAAACTATTCAATCATTGAAGCAATAAGTCATTTGATATGTTATTGCAATTTCTCAGGGATTTTCTTCTCAAGGGATCAAATATTCCAACTTCATACTATGAGGCTAAGGAAATCTTACATGATGGTTTCAATCCATTTGGCAAGTCCTAGTCAACGTTTTAATGGAAAATACTATAATACCTTATATGGGATCTTTCTACCTTCCCCTTTATCAAGTTTATATCTATGCTCATCAGAAACGGGACATTTATCAATACTGGCATAATCTTTCCAGAATAATACACAATCATACTTACGTGCATCAATAGAGTCATACCCCAATCCTACATCACATACCATTTTGATAGCCTCATAATATGAAGCTGGAATATTTGATTCCTCATAAAAACAATTCCTAAAAAATTGCAATAACATACCAAATGGCTTATTGCTCCAATGATTGAGTATTTTAACATTGTATCAACTTTACAATGAAAGTTAAAACCAAGAATTTATTGCAACTACAATACGCTTCTTGTTTAGCAGTACCAAATAATGATTCAAATACATGAGTAATATTTGTACTTGCAACATCATTTGATTCCCTTAAACTTGTGTTAGTATGCATGTATATTGTCCCACGTGTATCATTCAACATTTCTAAACATTGATCTTCCTCCTCATAATCATTGTTCACATTATTTGTATCTTCATTCATACTAGCATTACTAATTTTAGTTTGGTCTCCATGATAGATACATCTTTTGTAACTCCTAGAATATCTATGTAAGAACAAATGTTGATGGATAATTTCTAAATCAAGGAATCAAGTATTCTAACAATCCTGACATGGACAATGTTTCTTATTTTTACTATCAACATGACTCTTTACAATGTCAATGAAGGACTTGACATCATCCTTATATTTCTTACACAACTTAGAATTCATTTGGTATAACATTTTAAATAGAACTTTTTGGAGTAAACCTTTTACCCATAAAAATTTTAGCAAAAATTTATTAGTTGTTTGATCGTTATAAATAACTTTTAAGAAAATTTAAATAATTACTTTCATAGAGAAATGTTTGATGTTATATTTTAAAGAAATAACATAAATTTTTTAAAATAAAATAGAAGTATTTTAGATAATTTACCTTTTAAAAAAATTAGAGAAACTCTACTATCAAAATCCTAAATTTTGAGTTTTTTCTAATAGAAAAAAAATCATTTTTTTAATTGCTAAAAGCCCTTTTTCTGGTGGTAACAAAACAACATCCAAAAATTTGAAAAAAAGTTTTTATTATTAAAAAACTCTTTTGCCTAACGAAAAAACCAAACCAAATCAAACCAAACGAGCACTGAATTGACAATGAGATCCAAATTCTATCCATCCTTAATGTCCAATTAAAATAAACAATGAATCATGATTAATTGTGGATGTATAATTATTTTTTTGTGGATGATCCCATCTCCACCAACTTCCCTAATATGTAAGTTTTCTATTAAGAATGCCTTTTCTATACGTATATTTGTAGGTCATGTGACAAAAAAAAAAAAATACATCATATCAATAACCATTAACAATTGAAATAGAATAGCAAAAGACTTGTATTTACTAATTTCAATAAATTTAATTAATCAAATTGCATGCAATTTACAAAAGCTAAATACAATGCTTTTCACTATATATTGTTAGCTTACTTATAAAAATTAAAAATTAGGATGGGTCAATTATTTGCACCTTAAAATATACTTTGGAAACTATCATATTTTAATTACCAAATTACCTATGATATAATAGATGCATAAAAACAATCAATATAAATAAACATAATAAAGTTACTAATAACACTCACCTAGAACTAGAACATAACTTTCACTTATTGTATTATAAATCCTAGTTTAAATAATTTTTTATTATGTATAATTTTTTTGAAAGTATCAAATTTTTATGAATAAATAAAAAAAGCAAGAAGCTAAATTTAAAAACAAGGTACGGTAATTGTATAAAAGTTGCCACTAAAAGATTTAAAATACAATTATTGTACTTACTAACAATTAAAAGCAAAGGTTATTTAACAGTAAAATTTTATGTTCTTTTATTTGTCTAGAGGAAAAGGTTTCATTAACAAAGAAACAATATATAAATATGTCAGATATACATAACTATGTCAATTCATGTAGCTTTATTTTATATGGACAAAATATATATAAATGCAAACTAATTTTCTTATTATTGAATTAGATATCCATTTTCTCATTCTCATAAATTCTTTTGTTTTTAGATTTCAATTATTTTGTATCCTTGCTCTTGAATTGGTATTTTCTTTCTCAATGATTTAACATTACTTGTAAAACTTTAGCACTTTCATGAATCTAAGTGTGTGGATTGGCGAATTCTCTTTGAGGCTATTAATCGCACATGTGGTGACAGTAAATAAAAATGATAAGAACCCTCACAAAAATTGCTAAAATTCAGATTTTGATTGACGAAATCTCACATTCATTGATTTAAGAATCGAAGATTAAAAGAAGCTTCAAGAAAATAAAAGCAGAAATTTTTTGTAAAATAATTTAATACAACAAAAGATGATATGTTTGAGAAGGTGAAATTATCATAACCAAAATCAAGGTGCCCAAGCAAGATGGCGAAGTTACCTCAACTGATGACGGCTGATGCTGGTCACAGCTCACGTATCGGCCACGTGAGAAGGAGGTAAAGTCGTGTGTGGTGCAAAAGATCCGTTGTTGAGGTTCACTGCCACCAATAAAGCAACAGTTTTCTTCTACATTGCCTACGGGAACTGGTAGTGGTAATACGTTTATCAATAAATTAATAGAAACATAGTAGTTTTGTGATGGTTTTAACTTGGGCATCTACAATGGTGAGACTTAAGAAAGAAGCAAACATGAGAGAAGATACTCACCAAGATTTACAGCAAGTGGGCCTCTATATTTCAATCTGCAATGCCAGCATAACAAGTAACAGTTGACCAAAAATACATAATGCACCAATTACATTGATTCTTTCACGACATCAATGTGCAGTCCATATATATAATACTTTGACGTGTTTACAAGCCCCATTTTTTGTGTACGTGTGAGCATTGCGGTGCCGGAGTGTGAAGGCCGAGGCTCCCAATCTCGAGTTTAGGCTATTTTGATGGCATCTAGGCACTGCAGCACTGCAGTGTGAAGGCCGCAGCTTCCAATCTCGGTTTTAAGGTACTTTGGTAGCATCTGGGAGCTGTGTGTCACGTGCCGCCGCCACGAGCAGTAACTCCGCGAGCTCGCGAGCTTCATCCACAAGCGTTGAGCGTTGCACCGTATGCATAAGCAGGTTCTATCACAACCACAGTGGGAGTGTTGGCTGAGATTTCCACTGAGGCAGAAAGCAAAATCCCTATCACACCTTCCCTCATTCAACTGGGCAGAAAGCAAGACAGTAGTGTACATTGGACCGTGGCACGTACTGTAGCTTAGGTACTGTTTATGCTCAATGAGCCCAAAACGAGTTAGTGAGGTTAGGTGGAATATTTTAGCTTGTTTTTAATGTAAAATACTGTAATTCAATTTCAGCCCTTCTTAGTGCTTTGCAAAGGGCAATCCTAGCTACTCAAATGTAAATATATATGTGTGTAATGTTTGTTGTGTGTAATGAAAAAAACTTCTCTCATTTCCCACTCTTTCTCTCACGTTTGCTCTTCCTTTTCTTGTTATTGCAATTGGCTTGCACTCATACTGGGCAGTGATCTCACGCCACTCAGTTCACACACAAGCATTTCACCTTGATCTTGGTTTTGGAAAGCTTGCCTATTTCAGTTTTGCCCATCAACTGACTAGGTGCCGCACAGGTTGGGGATTTTAGTTTTCCAACAGGTGACATGTGGCACTAAAGTGAAAGCCGCAACGCTTGGTCTCGGGTTTAGGCTATTTTGTGGCATCTGGGCGTCGCAGCGATGAAGTGTGAAAGTCGTCACTCCCAATTTCGGGTTTTTAGGTGTGTTTATAATTAAATATTATCATATTGTCATTATAATTAGGTTTATTCTACTATAAGTAATTTTTTATTATTTTAAGATTTGATCTAATCATAACTAGTGTCTATAATTTGGTAAAGTAAATAGTTTATTCTATTGGACAAGATTTACAACTATGAATTCTGCTAATTATACAACAGAATTCGAATCTACATTCTTGTGTTGTGTTTATGTTTTATTTTCCTTGGATTTAGTGTGATTTTGAGAACATTAATTATGCCTTACATGGAAACAGATTTATTTGCTTGAGCTTGAGAAGTTTTTATATTGACTCTGTAGTGTGTAGAAACAGACTTTTCAGAAGACAAGATCAACAAGAGCATTGCTTAAAACAGAGCTCGCCAATTAAAAAATAAAGGCTTTCAACAGTTAGAAATTTTTTTTGCACAATGTGTCTAATTTTCAGACTTGAAAGAACAAGAATAGCACCTTACCACTGGGCTAACAATACTTCTTCATAAAACGTTGTAAATAAAGTTTATTTAACAAAATACACATATTTAAATTTCTTAATAAAAATGTTACTTTTGAATAGTTATTATTAATATAAAATAATTGTATAATTTAAGCATAATTTTATTTTTAATAATGATTTTAAATATAATTTTATTACAATTATTTCCTTCATAATTGTTTGAAGGAACAACAATTATATTTTAATATTATAATTTTTAAATTTTAATAAAATAAATTTGATTAGAAATATAATTATTTTTTCTAACATTAAGTCAATAATTTATATTATATATAGATAATTAAATCTGAATTATATTATATATATAATATAAAAAATTTTCAAAAATAAAGATTATATTGATAGAATATTAAGTATCACAAAACTTATTTAAAGAATTAAATTTCTTGATTTGATTACATATTTAAAGTATTTAACAAAAATTCAATCCTACATAAATAAAAAATAAATAAATCTTAGAGTTTTTTATTTTTTGATAATTTTGCAAAAAAATATTTTATTTGGTAGAGAAGAAAATAATTTAATAACAAATTGATTAATGATTATTTTCTTTGACTTAAATTATTTTATCAAAACTTATTGTTCCAATTATTAGAAATTATTTAATTTTGTTATTTTTTTATTATTTTGGAAAATTTTCTTAATTAAAAAAATAAAATTAAAAATTTGTAAGACTGATTAAATTGAAAATGTGTAAGTAATTACGAAGGACTTAGTTAATTAAATTATAATTTTATAATTTGCATTGTTTTGGTGCTCTAGAACCTAACCTCACAGTGGTTAAGGGTTTTGATTTTGAAATTTAAAATTAAAATTTGAATTTAAAATTTGAATTTGAAATTTGAAGTTTACTTTCATTTAGAAATTTTACCTTAAAATATCTATGTATTGATATGATTATTATATGATTATATATGATTCATTCATTATAATAATATTAAATAACTGTATTCTAATTGTGATTATTAATAAAATAATATTAATACGAATTACTAATTATGATTGGCATCATATTATATATTTCTCATTTTATATGCCAATATGAATATTTATAACTTTTGGTTAAGTTATGATCTCAAGGTAATTATTAGTTATTGTTGTTAATTAATTTTTTAGATATAATATTAAATTACTATATTTTATTTGTGAAAATAAATAATAATTGTTGATTATTAAATTGATGATTTTTTTCAATTGATTATTTTTATCAATTTTTTTCATTAATTATTTTATGAAAATTAAATATTTATTTTTATTATGTTACTTTGATGGAATGTGAACTAGTGATTTCATGTATGAAAAATTAATTTATTATTATTGAAAAATGTAATAAATTTCATTTATATTATGATATTTAATGAAAAATTAAAAAAAATTTTTAAATATATTTTTAATAATAAATTAAAAGTTTGTAATTGTAAAAGTTAATTTTTGTAAACATTTTGAATATGTATTTAAATCAATGAATTTAATATTTTCTAAAACTTATATTAAGTTTAATAGAGACCATTGTAAAATTAAATTATTATATAAATTTTTAACTCCTAAATCTAAAAATAACATGAGTTGCCCCCACCATTCTATCTTTTTTTTCATAATCACTCATTGTCTATAGCAAGTAACAATATTTTTCATAAATATAAATTACTTGGATAAATATTAATGTTATATACAAATTTTTTTATTTTACAATTTTATTAGCTTTTAGTATTGAATTTGTAATATTGAGATTTTGATCAATATATTCTTCACTTTGGAGAATTTGATATTATATAGAGCAATTTTTTAATTAAAATAATTTAGATTATAAAGTTATTTTATATCAATAAAATGATTTAAAATTATTTTAAATAATTTTTAAAGATATCATTATAGTTAGAATATTATTAATGATAATAATAGTCATAAAATTTGGATATTGCAAAATTATTTTTATCAATATAATAATTTTATAATATTTAACTAAGCATTAAATATAATTCATTTATATAATTTAATAACTAAATGTTAGTTGCCCAGTGGTAATGCAATTGTCTATTGGTCTCCTTATATTCGATTCTGCCTAATGTTAGATCTTTTGATTTATTTACAAAACTCAAATGGAATAAGTCAAATGGGCCCATCGGCAGGCCAGGCCAAGGGTCTAATCAAGTCAAAGGGGCTCGCAGGCCAATCCAAGTACGACCTTTGTGTCAACCCAAGCATAGGCTTGATACGGCCTGTAGGCTGGCCTAAGCACAAGCCCAACACAGCCTATGTGGGCCGGGTTTAAGGGGCCGTGCCAAGCTCATAAAATTTGAAGCAAGTCGGCCTGGCCCAACACAATTACTGTGCGAGCCTAGGTTAGCCTGGCATGTGAGCCCACTTGAATTTGATTTTTGCAGGCTAGCTCGACCCATTTAACACCTCTACGCATTGGCACAATCATCGGGAAAAAGTGTGAATAAAAGCATTTTACAAGCAGAAAAGAATGTTTTGTGACCCAAGATTTACTGAAGTTAATGCCTAGTTGGTATAGTTTCGAAAACTTTTAAAAATAACACCAAAACAATCTTCAATCTCAAGTTCAAGTGCACAAAAGTTTTATTAAAGGAGACAAGAATGTGGAGGTTGAGAAAGAGGAAAGACCTAAGATAGGGATCATGAAAAGGTTAAGGAGGAGGAGCATGTGATCTATTTATAATCTTTGATATATATATGTTTTATATATATGTTAATCTTACCAACCTAATTTATGTTTTTAATTCATTCAATATACATTTGTGGTTACTATTGAAGGAAAAAAAGATAGCTGCAAATAGTAGAAATGTAGGTTCAGCGTAACAACAGAACACAACAGAAAAGATAATTTTGAAACTCTTGTGAAACATGTAGACACCACACATAAAACAACAGCTCAAATAAGCCCACAAAGCCTAAAGAAACCTATAACAGTCTAGTAGAAGCCAATGAAAGTGTAAAACTAGTAATACCCATGTGGAGAACAAGAAATGTAAAGATTATGCATATAAAAAGTATTGAAGTAAGGCTTATTTTCAACACCTAACTACAAAATTTGAATTGTAGAAGTTAGTGGTGGTCGGTGGAGAAAAATTGATGGCCTTTATATGTAAGGACTTACCTCAAATAAAATTAATTTCTTTGACTTTTTTAGCCCTTAAATAGGCTATAAATAGAAGGTTTTTCTTATTTATGATTGCATCAAAAAATTGAGAGAGTATAGAGAGAGGCAGAGAAAAAATCTGAGGAGAAAGAAATGAGTTTGAGTGTTGTTTTGAAGTTGAAGACCAAAGTTTGCATTCAGGTCCCCAACTTTGTAAGATTTACAATTTTACTTAAATTTCCTATAAGTTTTACATTTGAGGCCATTTAAGTTAGTGGGTATTTGCAGGTTATACCCAAATTCTATAATTTCTCTCACTTTGATCCTAGTAGAGTATTTGAAGTACCCAAGAACGTAGGCAATATTTACCAAACCTCATTTAATTTTTATGTCCTTTACTCTATATTGTTGTATGTTTGTCAATTTTGCCATTATTTAGATTTTTCAATTATTATATTTTATAAATTTTGTATTTTAGGAAATTATTGAGTTATTAAAATATGTTAACAAGTGGTATCAGAGTTGAAGATTCACCTAGGGTGGATATGTGCATGAGAAAAATTTTGTCAAAAGGGATGTAATTGCCTAAAGAGTCTAAATTTTAAGTGAAACCATTGTAACCCTTCCAATCTTTCTAGGAAATTTTTTCGAAGTATAGTATTTGCTTCAAGGTTTGTTGTAAGTTTTGAAATATAATAATTGATTGAAAAATTTATAGCTAGTCCGAAGTTTGAATCAGTACCTTTTGATGGCAAAACTAACTTCAGTTTTTAGCAAAGTACTGTAAAAGATGTATTAGTGCAATAGGGTCTTTTTAAAGCATTGCTTGATAAAAGGCCTAAGGATATGGAAGATGGTGATTGGGAGGAACTAAAAACAAAAGCTGTAAGCACAATTCGACTTAGTCTTGCTCTAGAAATCAAGTATACAGTGTTAAATGAAACTTCTTCAGCAAAGTTATGGGAGAAATTAGAAAAGGTTTATATGTCAAAATCCTTGACAAATAGACTTTATCTGAAAGAGTTGTATGAGTTAAAGATGCAAGAGGATACATATGCATCAAGCCACATCAACAAGCTCAACAAATGTATTAGTCAGCTTCAAAGTGTAGAGGTCAAAATTGATGAAGAAGATCAAGTAATTCTTTTGTTGGCTTCATTACCAAAATCATACGAGACTTTGGTGACCATGTTATTAGTTGGGAAGCAAACTTTGACAATGGATGAGGTCTCAACTGTTCTTTTGGAGACTGACAAGATTAAGCAACCAAGAAATTCTTCTCAAGCTAAAGGTCTTCTTGCAAAAGAAGATAACGAGACAAAATCGAGACATGGAAGAAGTAAATCTCGTGGAAGAAATTTTGGCAATAATGATTGTTCCAAGTATGCCCAAAGAAAGATGTGAAGTGTCACTATTGCCATAAGAAAGGGCATATTAGAAGATTCTGCAACAAATTGAAGAAGGACTGAGAACCAAGGAAGAATCAAAAGCCAACTGAAGCAAATGTCATCGACAACAAATCCAATAACAATTGAAAAGGAGATATGTTGCTGGCATCTACAAGTGGAAGATCTCTTTGAGAATCCTAAATACTTGACTCTGGATGCATGTACCATATATGTCCTTACAAAGAATGGTTTCATACCTACCAATCTCGTGACACTAGTTCTGTTTTGATGGGTAATAATGCTTTTTGCAAGGTTATTAGAATTGGCACAGTGAAATAAGGATACAGATGGAATTGTTAGAACACTGGGTAATGTCCAGCATATTCGTAAATTGAAGAAAAATTTGATTCCTTGGGAACATTAGATTCATTGGGTCATAGTTTCTCTGCCAAAGATGGATTATTGAAAGTCCATAAAAGAGCTCTTATAGTAATGAAAGGAGAAAAAGTTGGGAACCTGTATAAACTGTTAGGAGATACAGTTTTAGATGGAGCTGCTATCGCCACACATATTGAACTGAGCAATGACAATATTGAATTATGGCATATGCGGTTAGGTCACCTCAATTAACATGGGTTATATAAGTTGCATAAGAGAAACCTTCTAAGCGGTGTGAAAGGATGCAAATTAGAATTCTACAAATTTTGTGTTATGGGAAAGCAAAATAGGGTCAACTTTAACACTTCGTCTCACATCAACAAAGGTATTCTTGATTATGTTCACACTAATGTATGGGGACTATCACCAGTTGCATCATATGGAGGTTCTAATTATTTCATTAGTTTCATCGATGATTAATTTAGAAAAGTTTGAGTGTACTTCATAAAGTACAAATATGAGGTGTACAACATTTTCAAGCAATAGAAAGCTGAGGTGGAAAACTAGATTGGCAAAAAGTTAAATACATCAAAAGTGACAATGGGATCGAATACAAAGAAAGTTCCTCTATAGAATTTTGTAAGCATGAAGGTATTACTCGAGATTTTATAGTGAAGAAGACTCCGCAGCAAAATAGAGTGGCTGAAAGAATGAATAGAAAGTTGATGGAAAGAGGTCGGTGTATGATGCTTAAAGCAGGATTGTCGAAGAATTTTTAGGTAAAAGCAGTTAACACTGCTTTTTACTTAATTAATCAGTCTCTATGCTCAGCTATAAATTTCAAAGTCTTTAAAAAGGTTTGAATAAACAGGCCAATCAACTGCACCAACTTACACATATTTGGATGTCTAGCATACATGCATATACCACACGAAGAATGTACGAAGTTAAATGCGAAGTCAAAAAAGTGTATCTTTCTTGGCTATCCAAAAGGTGTAAAAGGGTATATGCTTTGGGACTCGGAATCAAAGGAGAAGTCATAAGTAGAGATGTTATCTTTGATAAAGCCAGCATGTTAAAGAAAGAAGATTTGAAACAGGCTTCCACTTAAAAGCAGGATGAGAGATTAATAAGGTGGAGTTAACACAATAACAAACTCCATTATAAGAAAATCAAGACCTAACTAATGATCAAGAAGAGCCGTATTTACTTGATAGAGATAGAGAAAAGAGCACTACTAAAGCACCTGTAAGATATGGATTTTTAGACATGGTGCCATTTGCATTATTCTCTGAAAGCGACAACCTATCAAATTTCAAAGAAGTAATTCAAGCAAAGGATGGTGATAAATGGTCAACAGTTATGGAAGATGAAATGGAATCGCCTAAAAAGAATCATACTTAGGAATTGGTAGAATTACCCAAGGGAAAAAAGGCTATTGGGTGCAAACAGGTTTTTAGAAAAAAAGAAGCAGTCGCAAAAAATGAAGGAGAAAAGTATAAAGCTTGACTACTTGCTAAAGGATATTCATAAAGGAAGGTATAGATTACAATGAGATTTTTTCTCCGGTAGTAAATCGTACTTCTATACGAGTTATCTTATCGATTATGCCAATGTATAATTTGGAGTTAGAGCAACTAGATGCAAAAACTGATTTCTTACATGGGAAGTTAGAGGAGCAGATTTACATGCAGCAACCTAAAGATTTTAAAGAACCAGGTAAAGAAGTGCTCGTGTACAGATTGAAGAAATTCTTATATAGATTAAAACAATCACCTAGACAATGGTATAAGCGATTTGATACTTCTATGGTATCACATGGGTACACTCGTTGTAAGTATGATTGTTGTGTTTATTTCAGAAAATTAGATGATGGTTCTGTCATTCATCTAACGCTTTATATTGATGATATGCTAGTTGCTACTAAAAATAAATCTCACATCTCTGAGCTCAAAAATATTTTGAGTACTGAATTTGAAATGAAAGATGTTAGAGCTGCTGAGAAGATCCTTGGTATGGAAATCGACAGAGATAAGAAAGCTGGAAAGTTATAGCTTACTCAAAAGAAGTATATGAAGAAAGTTCCAGAAAAGTTTAGCATGCTCAATACTAAACCTGTAAAGGTTTCATTAGCAGCACACTTTCGATTGTCTTTAGATCATTACCTGAAAACAAAGGATGAGGTAGAATACATGGGTCGAGTACCTTATGCAAATGCCATAGGATATCTTATGTACACAATGGTATGCACTAGACCAAACATTTCACAAGTAGTCAATGTTGTCAGCAAATACATGGCAAATTCAGGAAATGAGCGTTGGAATGCAATCAAGTGGATTTTTAGACATCTTGCTAGCATAATCAATTATGAAATATTGTATGATCAAGACTCAGCCTCTAGTAAAGTAGTCGGATACATTGATTTAGATTATGCAGGAGATCTGGATAATAGAAGATCCATGATTGGCTATGCTTTTAAGTTTGGAGGAGGATTGATTTCATGGAAATTTGTTCTAGAATCTACAATTGCTCTATCTACTATTGATGCAGAGTATATAGCTATCATTGAAGCAAGAAAAGAAGCTTTATGATTAAAGGGTCTCGTAGAAGGACTTGGTTTTAAGCAAAATGCTATTCAAATACAAAATAAAGTATTTCGTCCAAGTTCAAAATATATAAATGTTCAATATCACAAGATTAAAGAATGTATCACCTCCAAAAAAATTTATTTATTGAAGGTCCACACAAAGAAAAATGCTGCTAATATATTGGTTTCAGTTCCTAAAAAAAGGTTCAAGCATTGCTTGGACTTATTAAAACTCACTTCACACTAGGATGGCACCAATGTTAGTGCAATTGAAGGCACTTCCAAATTAAGAGATATATGAAAGTTGAAAATTCGTTAAGGTGGAGATTTGTTGAAGTGTGGCTTATTTTTAACACCTAACTATAAAATTTGAATTGTAAAAGTCAATGGTGGTCGGTGAAGAAAATCGGTAGCTTTCATACGTAAAGGCTTATCTCAAATTGGTTCGATTTATTTGAATTTTTTGACCCTCAAATAAGCTATAAATAGAAAGTTTTTCTTATTAGTAATTACATTAAAAAATTGAGAGAGAATAAAGAGAGGCAGAACCAAAATCTGAGGAGAAAGAAACAAGTTTGAGTGTTGTTTTGAGGTTGAAAACAGAATTTTTCATTTAGGTCCCAAACTTTATAAGATTTACAGTTCTAATTAAATTTCTTGTAAATTTTACATTTGAACCTATTTAAGTTTGAGGGTATTTGTAAGTTGTACTTAAATTTTGTAATTTCTCTCAATTTGATCCTAGTGAAGTATTTGAAGTACCCGAGGATATAGGTAATATTTACTGAACCTTATTAAATTTTTGTGTCCTTTAGTTCATGATGTTGCATGTTTGTCAATTTTGTCATTATTTAGATTTTTCAATTATTATATTTTATAAGCTTTGTATTTTGGGAAATTATTAGGTTATTAAAATATCTCAACAAAAAGTGATCTAGAGACGGAGATATTTGTGAAATATGCAACCAATTGGCTGATAAGGCTACATCATATATATTAGACGATGACATATATAGATGACCTTCTTGTGTTTTTTAATTATGATATTACCTTCACCTGTCCCAACAAAACCTGTAGAAGGTCGTCTATATATATCATCATCAAATATATATGGAATAGCCTTATTAGCTAATAATAAATAATTGCACATCTTCGCAAACGTCTCCATTTTTATATCTGTTTTCATAAGCATAATCCCTACATTTCTTGTTCTCCGCATTGATATCATTGGTTTTGTACTTTTCTTGGCATTGACTGGACTTTTGTAAGTTTTCTTCGGGCTTGGTGGGCTTGTTTCAACTGTTGCTTTATGTGTAGTATCTACATGTTTTATAGAGATTTTAAAAGTCATGTTTTGTTGTGTTTTGTTGTAGTTATGAACCTACTTTCCTCTTATTTGTACATGCCTATTTTTAAAAAATACATGCCAAGCACATCGTAAATTGAAAATAAGTGTTAATGACACTCTTTCTGTTAAATTTTTCACACCTTAATAAAAAAGATCTCATTGATACTTATTTTCAATTTAATGTGTGATTGACACTTATTTTTAAAAATGGGCTATATTTGTTCTTTATCCATAAAATATTAAAAGCTACAATCTTATATAAACATGTTTGGCACATTAAACTAATCTGTGTTAAAATTTAATATGTTATATTGGACTATACTGTATTGTATTATATTGGATAAATTTTAATACAATATTATATTTGGTATATGATTATACTAGAAAATATTAATTATATAAAATTTATTTTTTTAATTAATTATATATTACTACTTTTAATTAAGGATTAAATAATTTAAAAGTAGATGTGTTGATAATCAAAACATTATTATTTTTAAAAATTATTTAAAAAAATAAAAAAGAATAATGCAAACTAGGGTTGACATGGGGGTGCGGATTAAATTTGGAGAGTTTAGATTGTATTATTATTATTAATTTTACCATAGTTCAATGCCTTAAATTTTTTATACCAAATATTGGATTAAAAAAATTTAGTCTTATACTGTAAAATAATACAATATATTCAATGTGTCAAACGCGCCGTATTTGTGCTATTCTAACTTGGATGATTATATTATGAATGATGAAATATTAAAAGTAAAAGTAAAAAAAAAAAAAAAAGTGAATATGAATGATGAAATACCAAATGACTAGAATTCCCACAAGTAACTTGAATCATTTCCACCGGTCCACCTATTTTTCTCACCAATTTCTTGTCCATCACAGTTCTCAAACGATTTAGCACTACATCAATTGAACCTATTTCATCAATTTTCAACCAAAACCCTTCTTTTCTCCCCCAAAAACCATAATTTCTCCATAACTCGTAATCACAGTCTCCATGCTTCTCCTCCATCAACTTTTTAACTTTGAATCTCATTATGCAGAATAAAAGAAATATCATCTAATAAAAAAAAAAAAATAGACAGAGTCAAATCTAACATTGTCTAAAAAAATAAATAAATATTCCATAAAAATTCCTTGTCTTGCTTTCAATTATAAGTATTGAACTTTTTTTAAATTTTTTATTGCACGTGAGAAAAATAGAGAGAAAAAAATATAGGTAATCTGTCTATTTCAACATCTTCATGTAAGTCTCTCACTAACATTGTGCATACTACTTGTTCTGCTTTTGATTTTGCAAAAAGAGTAAAATTACAACTAGCATTGTGCATGTTAGGGATAACAATTGCTTTCGTGGGGCCGGAGATCAGAGCGAGAGTTTTTAAAAATTTGGGGATCGGGTCTGGTTTGGGATGAAAATTTGAAAATTGGGTCAAGGACGGGGAGGGCACTTCTTTCCCTGACCCGCCCGATTTCACCTTTTTCAAATTCAAATTTTGTTTGGTTAATTATGTACGTATCTATTTAATTTATTAAATGATTATAAAAGTTATATAACTTTCATTTACAAAAAAGTTTATAAATTTTTAATTTAATCAATTAAGTCCTTTGTAATTATTTACATATCTTCAATTTAATCAATCTTTAAAAAATTTAAATTTATTTCTTAAAAAATAAATTTTCTAAAATAATTACAAACTAATATAATTGAATAATTGTTAATAGGTAAATTTAGAAAAATAAATTTTAATGAAATAAAAATAATAAATGATATCAAACAAAATAATAATTTGTAATTAATAAACATGTATGTTTAATATGGTAATATAAGGTTAATAAAACAAATAAATTCTTAAAGTTTTTTTTTCTCTTTACATTTCATTTTCTTATTTACCAAAAAAAATATTTTATAAAAAATTATCAAAATATAAAAAATTTTAAGATTAAATTTAATAGATTTATCTAACTTTACCAATTCTATTAAAAATTATATCATAATTTACTATTACACTTATTTATTTTTCTATTTATATAGGTTAATAAAATATTATAGTAAATTTATCAATGAAATTTGATATTTTGTTCTAAATTTTTTTATTAGTTGTAATATCTTATATAAATTGTATCAATGAAATTGATAATTATTATCATTTATCTTATGTTTAACAATTAATTTATGAAAAAAATCAAATATTTATTTTATCATATTATTTCGATAATATATGAAATAGTGATTTTGTATATAAATAAGTAATTTATTATTATTAAGAATATATAAAAATCTAATTTGTATTATGATATTTGATAAAAAAAAATTGATTATATATTTTTTAATAACAAATTAAAATTGATAATTATAGGAACTAATTTTTATTAAATACTTTCAATATGCAATCAAGTCAATAAATTTAATAATTTAAATAGTAATACAAGATTAAAAGAAAGAACGAAATTTTTAAAGATTTTCTTTTTCATTTTAGATTTTATTTTCTTATTTATCAAATAAAATATTTAAAGCACCAAACTATTAAAATTTATAATATGATACAATAACTAATTATATTTTCATCGTAAAATATTAAGCGTTTTAGATATCTCTTCAGTGTGTAATTATGAATAAGTAATCTAATAATTAATCATACTTATAAATAATAATATAATAAAAAATAAATATATTAACAAATATAATCAATTAAGTCAATTTGTATAAATGAGTTGAGTAATCATATAATAATATATTAATTATATTAGTAATTTACATAAATATTATTTAATATTATATCTAAAGATTACTCTCAAGCTTTACAATTTATAATAATAAAATATATCAATACATTTTTAAGATAAATTTTTCTTATCTTATTTTAATAATTAATTTATAAAAGTTTAATTTAAATATTTATTTTTATTATATTACGTTTGATATGTGAAATGATGATTTTAGATAATTTATTATTGTTATGATATAAAAATATGATTTGTACGATGACATTTGATAAAAAAAAAAAAAATTAAAGTTGATTATATATTTTTTAATAACAAATTAAAAATTGATAATTGTAGGAGCTATTTTTATGTTAAATACTTTAAATATGCAGTCAAGTCAATAAATTTGGTACTTTAAATGTATTTTTGTGATACTTTAAATTTTTTTATCAATATACTTTTTATTTTTAAAAACTTTATGTTATATATACAAAATAATTTTTTAGTTTAAAATAACTACAATTACCTATAAATAATTTAGATTATTGACTTAATGTTAAATAATAACAATTATTTGTAAAAAATTAAATAAATATTTGAAACTTTTCAAAATTAATTCCAAATAAAATAATTATATTTATATCAAATAATATTTTATTAGAATTTAAAAAATGATAATATTAAAATAGAATTATTGTTCCTTCAAACAATTATGAAGAAAATAATGGTGTAAAATTATATATAAATAATTATTAAAATAAAATTATTGTTACATTTTACCATTTTTTATATTAATTAACAATTCAAAAATAATATTTTTAATAATATGAGTGAAATACTTATTCTTGATTAAATATATTAAATTTATATGTTTTAACAAATAGTTAGGACTGGTGTAGTGATAAGGCAATTGTCTACATTCTTCAAAGTTCTAGGTTTGAGTCTAACAAATTATAAGGATTTTATTTTTTATTTAAGGTCAAACAAGGTCCACAACAGATGGGGGTTCCTACTTCGTTGCCATTCTTAGTGCACGTAACAATTTTTTTTATGATTTTACCCTCTAATAGTCAACTAACGTTGAATGCATTTTATAGGAATCTTTGTACCTCTTTTGAAAAACTTTTTAACAAATTGAAATTTTCACAAATTTAGTACATGGAAATACCTCGTATGTTAAAAAAATAAGTCAATCGTGATAAAACATGTCTCTAAATTTGTAAATGTGTTTGTCCACTCATTAGCCAAATCTGCTCTTATTTATAAGGAGTCCTCAATTTGGATGGAGAAAGCTCGGAGAGAAATTCATCAATTCATGTAACTTCGTTTGCTTTATTTATTATATTCCTTTTTTAAAAAAATATAAACTAAAAATATTCTTTTGACAAAGATTGTGTCACCATTGATGGTGTGTAAAATTAAATAAAAAATAAAAGTCACTTTACTTAAAAATTTTTAATAATTATTTTAATTAAAGATATCATATTGTTTTGTTGTCTAACTTTATTATTACTTTAAGTTAATTTTTTATTTATATAAAATTATTTAATTATATATCATAATTATTTATCACAATATGTTAACTCATCTAAAATTATTAATATAAAATAAGGTAAACTCTCTACAATTTTGATTAATTAATTTTAATAATTTTAAAAATATTTATAAAAATTCTAATTTATTTTAAAATAACAAGTATGTCTATACAAAAAAATAGTTATTTATCTAAAATAACTATTAAATCCTTAAATTTTGATGAAATTCAATATATCTATATAAAATATATTAATAAAAACTAAATTATAATATTATTTTACAACACATTAATACTTTAATATTTTCTAATATATTGTAAATCTATTTATTTTATAGATAATATAATTTATTTATATTATATATATATAATATATATTAGTGATATATAAATATATTTTACTCAGATTATTATATAATCATAAAAATTGTATTGTAATATTCCTTATTATTAAGTTAATATTTATTTATATTTTGTTTTATTTAATTAATATATTTTAAATTTTATTATAATTAGATTTGCTTTTAGCTGTTATATATTAGTGTCAATTGTTGAACAAAGTATGGTAAATATTATACTCACGTATTTAAGATCAAATTCAACAATACAAGAATAAAAGATAGATCAAAAGTAACTTAAAGAGTAAAAAGAAAAAATGCATTGTAAAATATTTTTTACTTTCACTAAACCTAAATTAAATTAAACAAAACGAGTCTGTTTTTTATTTATAATCAAATAATAGTCATGAAATTTTCAAATTTATAGGTCTGATGCACGTGCAGAGAATGATAAAACTCTATGCTTTTAAAAAATAAAGTGGACACTTTTTTACTGTTATTATTATTATGAGTTGGAGATTGATGAATTGATCAAGAATATCTCTCTTTTCTTTTTTTTTCTTTTTCAAATTCTGTTTTAAAAATTTCATACTTTTGATAAAATTAATTAACTAAGAACATGCTAAGTTAATTAATTAATGTTAAAATTTTAAGATCTAACTGCAATAGATTTTGAAAATTTAAAAGTAGTTAAAAATATAATAATAGAATATAAAACTATATTATTATACTATTTAATGTTTCATTAATACTATATTATTAATTGTTACAAATATTAAAAATTTGTACGATTGTTGTACTAAATTATAATATTAAATATGTTAGATATTATATTAATATATTTTTTTTAATAAATTGAACAATACATAAATAACGAGTAGAGAAAACCTAACTCAAAAAGTAGAAAAAAACATGCATTGTCAAATATTTTTTATTTTAATTAAACCTAAATTAAAAAAATAAAACAAATCTTTTTTTATTTATGATCAAATAATAGTGACGGGATTCCCAAATTTGTAAGTCTAATGCACATGTGGAAAATGATAACATTTTAAGATCTAACTGCAATATATTTTTAAAATTTAAAAGTAATTAAAATATTATAATAGAATATAATACTATATTATTATTACTGCTATACTATTTAATATTTTATTAATACAATATTAATTAATTGTTACAATATCAAAATTTTTATATTCTCATTTATTGTTTATAATAATTTTTTAGAATAAAAATATTAAAAAAAAAAAATTAATTTAAAATATTGGTTTGTCAATATTTTCATGTCACTAGTAATGGTAACAAATAACTTTACAATTATTTATTTATATGACTAGTTCTTTACATACATATGCATGCATTCATATACTTAAGTAATTAATATTATTTATTTTAATCAATTGATTTTATTTTAATCTCTTATCACACTTAATTAACAAATAACATTGTTACATGTTGGGGGATCTGTATGCCGATAACTTCCACACTTGTTTGGCGAAAATACATCCCACCAAAGCATGGTAGGTCTCCTCAATGTTAAGATGGCATCTACTACAAAAGATAACTTATTTTGAAATTACATCTAGTGGTCAAAAAAGTTATTTTAAAATTCTCATTTACACAACATAATTATTAAAATAATTATTACTATTTTAATTAAAAATTTATATATTTTTTGAAATATTTAGCTAATTATTTTGGTCTTTATTTTACTGTTTTTAACTTATTATGGCAAAAAAAATTTAGAAAAAATATTATAAAAGAAAGTTAAAAAAATTACATCTAGTGAATTAAAAAAGTTATTTTTAAATTCTCATTAACACAACATAATTATTAAAATAATTATTACTATTTTAATTAAAGTGATACAATGATTTGAGAAAAAATTGTCTTTGAAGAAAAATAAAGACTGTAAAAAGAAAAAGCAAGACGTACATTATTTTTTACTTGGTTTCTCTCCGACAATCTGAGTCAGGTATTTGTAATGGTGAGAAATGATATATTAATTTTTTCTACATAATTATATTTTAATTATCTATTATTAAGCAGTATACTTAATATTATTTAATCCGTTTCGAATATTTATTTTTTTAAATATTTTAGTTTTATTTTGCAAGTATTGATGTATTTTAATATGAAAGACATAAAAACAGAGTATAAAAACGTGTTCGATAGTCATCTTGGAAATCATATAGTTTTGTTCTTGGAGATTAAAATGCAAGCAAATGAGAACTAAAATGTAAAATTATCAAACATGGGACAAAGTTTTCAAATAATAAAACAAATGGGGACTTCAATTGAAACTAGGCGCATGATAGCCTTTATAGGCAGAAGCAATGGGGCGGCCGCGCCATGCATTTTGTCCCTTGACATAAAAATTTTGAAACCCGAAAAACCAAATTGAACCTAATTGAAATTGACTGAAGCCATCAATTTTAAATATCATTTAGCCTGGGTTGGTTTCAGTTTTAGAAAAGCAAAAATTTTTTATTCGGTTTCATAATAATTGAACTACATTATTTTATGACAATTAAATAACATTGTTTTATAAGTTTAATATTTAAAATAAATATTTTAAAATAAAAATTAATTTTTTAAAAAATTAAACAATAATGAAACCAAATTGTTCTGTTTAGTTCCACGTAAAAGTTCAATTTAATGTGGTCCAAAAAATTATAAATCTGAAAATTTTTTGTTTAATTCGAGTTAGGGCAAAATTCAAACCGAACCAACTTATGCCCACACTTAGGTAGCTTATAGTATTATGTTTATAATAACTATTGTTTAGATATTGCCATTTTCATCCCTAAACTTTGGCAAAACAATAAATAAGGATAGAATTTGTTTGATTTTAACATTTTCATATAAATACTTTAAATTACATATTTACCTCTGTTGATTTCATCCATTTCTTTGCTATTTTACTCTTTTATTTTCTTTTTCAAACCTAATAATCCTTAAATACTTGTTAGCCGCTACAATCACCACTTATTATCATCACTCCAGCCATTTATACCATTAATCAAAATCCTAAACTCAAATTTTAATTTTGTCCTTAGCTCCTAATTTTGTTATGCGAATAATATGGATGGCAATTTTCTCTGTTGGGTTAGGGGCCTATGAGACCTCAACCCATCCAAGCCGAGGATTGAGAAACTTTTTAGATCAAAACGAGGATCGGGCCGTAGATAGGGATAACAGTCCATCTCTGTTTTATAAATAGGGCTAGCTGGGGGATAAAGATGGGCTTCATCTATCGGCTTGTTCCGTTCCCTTAACAAAATTTGAATTCTATTTCATTAATTATACATGAGTCCATTTTGTTTAATAGATTGTTAGAATAATTGTTATATATTCTAGTTTGGTCAATCAAGTCCTCCAAAAGAATTTATATTGTTTTAATTTAGTCACCTAAAGTCCTTCTTGTTAATAATTTTTCAATTCAGTCAATTTTAGAATTGTTTAAATTTATTTTCTTAATAAAAAATTTGCTGAAATAATTAACAACTAAAAAAATCAATATCTTTAATAATTAGATTTGGAACAATGAATTTTGATAAAAATAAAAATAATCAATCTACGTAAAAGAAACAAATTATAATTAATGAATTAATTTATTTTAGCATAATATTATAAGATTTACAAAACAAGAAATTATCAAAAGTTCTATTTTTCTTTTTATATTTTATTTTCTTATTTGTCAAAAAAAAAATTTCTACAAAATTATCAAGAAACTTGATAGTCTAAGATTAATTTGATATATTTTTAAATTTTTTTTTTATCAAAATTAGATCATAATTTACTATTATGTTTATTTATTTTTAATTTACATAGGTTAATAAAAAAAATTGAAATTTTGATATTTTATTGTAATAAAATTATTATAACTATAATATTTATATCAATTGTCAATCAAATTAATAATTTATGTTAATTATTTTATTTTTATCGATTATTTAATAAAAAATTAAATATTTATTTTTAGTATGTTATTTTGATAATATGTGAAATTGTAATTTTACACATGAAAAATTAATTTATTACTATTGAAAAGATATAAGAATTTTGATTTATAGCATGAGATTTGATGAAAAATTAAAAATTGATGATACATCTTTATGTTTGAGAATTTTATATTTGATATATAAAAAATAATTTATATTTGAAATAATTCAAATTTGATAATTATAATTACCCATATATAATTTATTTTATTGATTTATTGCCACATAATAATAATTATGTGTAAAAAAATTAAACACATTTTTTTGAAATTTTGTAGAATTAATTTTCAAAAGAAAATAATTATATTTTTAATAAAAAATTATTTTATTAAAATTTAAAAATCATAATAGTAAAATATAATTGTTGTTTCTTCAGATAATCATAAAGAAAATAATAGTATAAGCTTATTTTTAAATAATTGTTAAAGATAAAACTATTGCTAGATTAATAATAATAAATTGTTATTATTATATTTGAATTTCCTTATATTATAAAATTATTATATTAGTATTATAAATTTTAATTTTTAAATATAAATGGCGCAATTGTAAGTTGTTGTTAGTCCCTGTAAAAATCTAGTGTTTGAACTTTGAAACTTTAAATTTCTTTTTTGTTTTCAAAATTAGAACGAGTCAATAATCTTTGTTTGAGGTGTTGTTAATCTTTCCATGATGGGCTTTAAGTGTTTTATCATAATCTTGTTTCAAGTATCTACTTAATTAATTTGACTATTCTTATTCATGTTAAGAGTAAGTGATTGTAATATCCCGAATTTTAGTATTATTAGAAATATGCATATGTAGATATATCTTTATTATATATTACTTGATAATATATAAGTTGATAATTTATGAGAAGAATATATCTATTTTTGGAGACGTTATTTGATTATGATAAATATATTATATTTTTAAAAGAATGGAATTATTTGATAATAGGATTTTAGTGTGTGTATAAGCGTAAGAGAGATATAATCAATATAACATGATTTGATAACATGATTCCAAGAAGTTTCTAGCCAATCAACATAATCCCCTGTATTATTGTTAGCAATTTGAGTTTACATAACAAATAAATTGATCCAATCACAAAATCTTTTAATAAAAATTAAAATAAATGTTTGAGAACAATTTATTACTACATTGTTAAAGACCCTTTGATTTTTCACTTTTGCTTTTGAAAAATTATTCTTAATTATTTTGACCTCAAACAAGTGAGAAACATGTTCGATTGGTGTCATAAAAATATTTTTAAAAGATATATTTTAAAAAAATTAATGTAAAATATGAAAAGTGAATTTATTAATTAAAAATACTTGGCATTATTTAATTTTTGTTCTTCCTGATACTTTTTCTTGTAATTATCAAATAACTTAATGCAATTTGAAAATAAAAAATATTTATATTGTAAACCATATTAATATATTAGACACAAAAAGAAAAATTACTAGAATTTAAAACATTCGATTAAAGATGAGTGAAATGTTTATTTCTATATAAGCATGACTTGTTTTGTGAAGAAAACAAATAAGTAGGACCATTTGGAAAATTGTCAGTATTTATGCTTAGGCTGTAATAAATGTCAGGTGATAAGATATAATTAATTAGTAATGAAATAGTTGCATATTAATAGATTAATTAACATGTCATCAAATAACTGATATATTATTTCTTTTCTAATCATATATCATAATGTCATTATCAACATATATTAACAAAACATTCTCTTATGATTAAAAAAAAAAAATAATACACATACTTCTTAATTAAGAAAAGAGATATAGGTGTTAGTTGTGTTATAATATTTAATGATACAAGTTTAATAATTATTTAAATGACTTATATATAAACTAATCATTCTTAAGTTTTGATTTTCACATCTTTCAAAACATAAATGAATTAATATTAATATTAAAAAATATGTCAAGAAAAACCTTTTTTTTTTTATAGTGATAGAGTTGTTACAATTTTAATTTTTATATATTTAATAAATTTGGGAAGGTGCCCAATTTTAAATTTTTTATGACATTGTAAAATTCACTTATTTTTTATTATAAAAATGTAGAAAAATATTTTAAAATATTTTTTTTTTGGTCAATATTATAACGACAAAGAAATATGATATTGCTCTAAAAGCAACCCTTTTATTTGTAAACCAACCACCACCCAATCCCTTTTCGGTATATCTCGCTACAGTTTTGTACTAAAAAGTCCTTCGCCTCTTTGGACTTGGAAATGGGGTGTATATAGAAAGGTTGCAGGGCCGAATCAAGGGGAAAGTATTTAAATAGCAGAGAAAAATTAATACTTCGGTCCAATATTGAAAAGTCTGCTTTCATTTAAAATTCTTTGTACAAGGGACCTATAAATAGAAAAAAGTAGATATAAATTTGTGACAGCTTCAGCTTCTTATACATGTTTCTTTTTTATGTTCTTTGTTTGTGAAGATGCAATAAGGAGCAAAGTGATAAGTGATAGAATGAATATACATTTTTTTTAATGTAAAATGTCATTTGGGTAGGATTTTGCCATATTTGATTCAAGTTAATTTGTCCAATACAACTCTGTTATATTTTATACATTCCAGTGCATTTTATTAGTTTCAGAGTAAAGCAAAAAAATCACTACATTATTTTAAGATGTTTTAAAATTATTTTAATTTCGATATTTTAATAATTTGATTTTACATATGTGCTGATCAATTTTTTCTCATTCTTTTTTTTATAGTTGCATGATGTTAGATAAATTATCATTTTATAAATAGTAGATGTCTGTAATTTAATTATAGCGTTCTTGTTATGTCATATTAAATTTGTATTGCATGTGATTAAAACATTTTAAATTTTATATTCATCACAATTAACATCGATTTCATAAAATTATAGGAATTTATATTTTATTGTACTTAATTATCCTTTTTAAAATTTCTTGTTTATATTTATACAATTAAGTATATGCCTTTTTTACTGACAATTTATTGGTTTTAAGATATTCTCATTTCGTTTTGTTTTTAAGTAATGTGATATTAGTTATAGAGTTATTTTATTATAATATTAATTCTTCACTGTTACAATAATGTTTATATCTTCAAATCAACATATGTTTCTCATCAAATCACATAACCACAATCATTATAAGTAAAAGATTATATGTGTCATACTATTTAGTATTGATTTTTGAGTTCTCATAATCTATCTTATTATTAATAATTTTTGAGAAAAATAAAAAAAGACAGCATTTTGATAATATTTAAATTAATATTTTTTAAATAGATTATTCTTAACATGCATAACATATTATTTAACATTAAATTTCAATTATAATATATGAATTTATATTTGAAATATATTTTTTTTTAAAAAAGTAAATTAAAACAAAATAACTTTAATATATTAAAAATAAAATAATAAAAAAAAAAAACTTTTAAAGTAGGTAAATTTTACATATAACTTAATTAGTAGGTTAATTATTATTATATAAAAATGAATGATTCAAAATTTTCTTTTAAATTTAAACGTCAAAATAAATGGATTATTGATACTAGGATTAAGAATCCTAGTATCATAGAATGCTCAAATCAATAATTATCTAATTTTTTTTTAAATATAAAAAACTTAATTGAGTAAATGTTCTTTTGATAATTTTTGGATGGATAAAATAATAAAATAATAACAAAATTAGATTTGTCAAACTGTGTTGTCGATCGACGCAGGAGACACCATTAGATCTTCGAAGAACTGTATTTACATAACAGCCAAAAATTGATGGCGGTAATGGAGGCACAAAAATGATTGTACTATTTGTAGTTTCTTTGATTGATATATTTTTAAAAAAATTATAATTTATTTAATTATTATCTCTGTTTAAATTATATATTATTTATTATTTGTAGGAACAATTATACTATTTAAATTATTTCTTACTTATTACTTATTATTCATAAGATTATTATACGCTTTTGATTGCTAATTGAAATAGAAAAAAGTAAAAAAATTGATGAATTTAAGAATTGTTTTCGAAGTGAGAGTATAAATGTCATTTACATAATAAAATGAGGATGCAAATGTCATTTGTCTTATTAATAATAAAAAATAAAAATTTGAAACCAAAATAAGGTATGCTTCGAGGTAAGCCTTGCAATTTAATCTTAATGTAAATTATTCTTCATTAACTTCTCATATATTTTGTTCAAATCGTACTCTTATTCGTTTGCCAGCCGAAGCTTAGAAGGACAGAGATTGTGCTGTAAATTTGGTCATTATTTTCAATATTGAATCATGAAATTATATGCTATTGCAAATTTCAATAAATTTAAACTAATAACATTTGAATGATTCCAAAATGTGAATAATATGTTTATTTTATAATTCTTAACATCTAAATATATATTTTTGAATTAAAATTGTAACTTTAAGTTTGTTAATATATCTCAATTATTAGACTAAATTACATTAAATAAAAATAAATGGACAACAATTATCATTTTGTTAATATCTCTTGCATAATTGATTCAAAATCTTCAGTTGATAGGTTTATATACATGTATATACTAATTAAAGGGAGAATGTTCAATATTCCTTATTATTTGATCTAATATCTCATTACCTTCATATTATTTGTCAAATATTCTAATACCCCCTACATCATTAGTTTCGCTAAAAAAAAAAAGAAAAACCATTACTTTTTTGGGGCAATTAAGTAATTTGACATAATTGTAATATATGTACATGTTACTATATCAAGCATTATTTTTCTAATAGGTAACTTACAACTAAGTTGACCACCACCATTAATCACTGTAAACCACCGTTAAGCATTATTGATCGCCATCGAACATATTTTGTTTAAATTATTGTGGATATTATTAAAATTTTTCTTAAACAATTTAAGCTATGGTATTATCATTATCGCTGTTTGACCAACTATTCACCAAATATCTGAAGTTGGAAATTTTAGTACAAAAAAATTTACCTTCAAATCTATAGTGAACAGTTATTTAAATAATGATATTATTATACTATTGCATAAAAGGTTTAAAAAGAGTTTAAATGTTGTTTATGGTGATCCAAACGGGTGATAGGGGATCAAAAATTATCATCGTTCAGATTTTTATTTGAATATAAGTGTTATAAAAATACAATTTGAACTACCTTTTAATTGTTGCAGTAATTTTAGTAATTTTACTTGCTTATTTGAAATTTTAAAGAAAAATTAGCTCGATAATTTTTGTTTTTTCGTAACCATGGAAAGTTTGTCAAAATTAATATTATAATTTCTTTTAATATATCAATAAAATAAACTTATATAAATATAATAGAGACATTTATGTAAAATAGAGACAAACAAAATAAATTAATATTGTTAATATTCATTAAAAGTTTGATTAATATTCACATTTCTCATTGTTAAATTAAGGTTTTGCCTTGTCGATTAATTTTTATTAAAAGAATAATCAACGAGAAAATTATTTATTTATTAAAATACAACGAAAATGACATTATGTTTGAATAAAATTTATTTTTAATATAAAATTCTTAATTAAAGTGAATTCTTTTTTTTTAATCCAAAATTTATAACTTTAATTGTATATATATTTTCATGGTTAAGTTGACTTTGAAATACAATCTAAATTTAATGTTCACACGTCTTCAATTTTAAATGATATTTCTAAAATCTTATAACAACTACCGATGATATCAGTTGATGTAGACATTGTCTTTATCAAAAAATTTTAAAGCAATGAAATATTATTATATCAGCTTGTGTTTCTTATAATATATTAAACATTAAGATTATCAAATTAATACGACATTAATAATTGTGCAAATTACTTAAAATGACTATGAACTATAAAAATTATAAAAGAATTATGCACGTTTAATTTATTTTTTATTTATACTTGCAATAAATAATATGAAAATAAATTTTTAAAGTTAATTTTTTAATAAGAAACAAAATAAACTTTAAGTATATATAACAAAATGATCCTAAGCTTTATGAACGTGCTAACATAATTATTATACTTAAAACTATATATTAATTTTAAAAATTTAAATAATATTCTTAATTTATTAATAGATAAACATCATTAAGTACACTCAATTACACATTTATTAAATTGTCTATAGTTTAAACACAATTTAATATAACATTATTAAAAAGTACAATCTATTTATTGATCAGAGTATCTTTGATAATTTTTTGAAGCATACAGAATTAAAGTTTGGACCTAGAAGCATTCATAATTAATCCATTGTTGGATGATCTAGGAGGAAGTTTTAGGGGATCCCAATCATCCTCACCATCATCCACATTCTTGAAATATTGATCCACAATTTCTTCAGTAATTAGCTTTAACTTTGACACCTGCCACTGTTTCAAGTAATATATATATATATATATATATCTATAGTTATATTATATATATATATATAATCAATTAAAACAGTTCTGATGTTTAAGAATATATATTATATAGTATATATATACCCAAAATTAAACACGGTAGTCTAATCATGTACCTTGGGATTTTTGTCTTTATCAATTACCATTGCTCTTACGCCCTACAAGAAATTTAGTGAAGTAGCATGAGATTTGTCAAGACTAATTAACTTATAAGTTCTTAATTTGTTTTAAAATTAAAATACCTCATAAAAGTCATTGCTCACTGTTCCTAAAAAAAATATGAGAAGTTATATTATAATCACGAACAAGGCATTGTTCAAGTGTCTGAGTTCGACCTTCTCTTATCTAAAATTTAATATTTTTTAATTTCAAAATTAAATAATACTTAATTACTAATTACAACAAAAATATGTATGAAGGGAAAAATAAATGAAAAAAAAAAGAGTTTGTAATTTTGAGTTACATACCGTTCTAAGGAATATTTTTAGGCTTGCGGGGCAAGCTGATTTCATTGAACTTATTGCATCAACTATCCACTGTTGCTCCCCATTTTCTACCTCCTCCTACGAAGAAACATGATATATAATGAATGTTTTAATTGCAATAATTAAAACATAAGAAAATTAATTAATGTACAGTTTGTCACATACAAGTGCCAATAGTATTTCTTCAACTGTTTCTCTTGAGAAGCATTTGTTAGCAATCTTCAGTCTGCATGAATAATTAATTGTCTAATCATTGAGTCACAATTAAAACTGTAAACAAATAGCGAATAATCATACCGATCATAGTAAGCACTATCTTGTTTCATGTAATTCGTTTGGTGTGCAAATTTGCTTATAAGGTGAGAAATTGAAGCTGTATCTGAACAAGTCATCCCCTCTATCTCTAATGCATTTTCCAACATATGAAGATCCTACAATCAACAATAATAATATTCTTCCATTAATTCATCATGGTAAAAATCTATTGAAGTTCTAAAATCTGGTAAAAACCTTGGAAAGAACAAAATGAGTTGCTAGACCACATGCAACCATTCCTGCTCCATCTAACCTAGCTCCAGTAAGCCCTAAATATTCTCCTGAAAAGAATTAATTCAGAATGGTTAATTAATTAGAATTAATTAAAATTAACAACATATTAAAAAAAAAAAAAAAATCTTAATTTAAAGAATTATTTATACCCAAAAATCCTGGGAGTCTTGAAAGGAAATGTGATGCACCAACATCAGGGAAAAGTCCTATTGCTGCCTCCGGCATAGCAAACACCTATCAATGGCTTTATTTATTAATTAATATTATATTTTCTTTTAAATAATAATAATAATAATAATAAAAATAAAAAAGATTAGCATGCATGCATACGGTATTCTCGGTTACAATCCTATATGGTGCGTGTATGGATAGTCCAGCACCAGCTCCCATCACAGTTCCATCAATGAGTGCGACCTTCAATATAAAATTTGTGAGATTGAAATTAATTATAAAATTAACAAATCATGATCTATGTACATATGTACCAGGGGCTTCTTGTATGTAGCAAGCAAATGGGCGAGGATGAGTTCTTTCTTGTAATACAGTGCACCAAATGTCCAATGACCTGATCATCGAATCAATCCATTTGTAGTAATTAATATATAACACACATACACACACAACCATATATTTCATTTACTAATTAAGATGTTATCTGTTTAATTCACTAATTAAACTGGATCGATCAAATATTCACTCACCTTCAGTCATATGCTTGTAATATGCTCTAAGATCCCCGCCAGCACAAAAACCTTTCCCGTTTCCCTGGTGAATATATATATAATTTTCTAACCATTAAAGTTCCAACTAATTTTACATGCACACCCACATATACAGGCGGTAAATACTTCAAACCTTTAAAATCACGAGTTTGACTGTAGGATCCTTCTCATACTCTTTCATCTTCTTTGACATTAGAGGAATCTGCCCAGGCCAACAAACATTTCCTTAAACGTACCCACATACATGATTTATTCATAATATATGCTGATAATATCCAAATAAATTAACTTTACCATCGCATATGTGAGGCTATTAAATTTTCTAGGTCTGTTGAATATAACTCTCTTCACGCATGAATTCCCTTCAAACAGAACCTGATGATGATGAATAGATCATACAAACATATATACATGTATAATCAAAGATATATACTATCTCCTATGTTAGCATAAACAAATTAACCAAATGATGTGTATATATATATATATATATATATATTAGATAATGTTATTTGTTTTGATATGTACATATATACAACATGTATCCTGGAAATAAAATGCAAAATTGAAGAGAAGAGAAAGAAATGTCTACTTGATTGATTTCTCTGCCAAATGAATCAAGGTGAGCCATTTCAATCTAGCTAGTAGGATGAGGATGTAATAATTAGATTAATTAGCTAGCTAGTATACAATAGATTCATGGAAAAATTTATATATATATATATATATATATAGATTGAGATAGAGATGCTTTTAACCACTATGAATAAAGACATGATACAAATATTCTACTAAATTTCATTAAAAATTCAATGAATAGGATAAAAAAAGAGCACGTCAAATAGAGCCCACTAGGCAAATAATTAATTCATAATTTGTTTGATTAATTTAAAAATTAATATATATATGTATGTGTGCATGTGCATGCGCATGCGCATGCGTCTGTGTATGAATTTATAATTTTAAAATTAGTTATTAAAATTCATGACACCAAAACAACTTTTCAGTGTGAACTTTGATAATTTACAATTACAATCTGAAATAGTATAATGAAAGAAAGGTTAACTAACTAATTAACGATTGAAAATATATAAATTAAATAAGACTCACAAGGTTAATATATAAAATCAAATTCAAGTTTACTAATCTATAAAATTATTAAGTTCGTAAAAACGTTAATTTTGAAAGAACAATAAAATAGTTGACTTACATTAACAATATAGGTAACCCAACTTGAACAATAAGCTTTAGGAAAGTGAGTTGCATCACTTGTGTATTCATTCAGAGAGATTTCAGATGAGATAAATATATATAATTCAAAACCAAGTACTTAATTTAACTCTGTCTATTTCTCAAGTGGGATTTAATTAATACACTAATTATTTATTGACTTAAAATATTATCAATTACCAACCATTCATGTACTAATCCATAATTTATTTGAACAAATATAAAACATTTTTTTTGAAGTCTTTTTAAGTAATACACTGAAGACACATGCAATATGATTATGAATATAACTATTATTATTTTATGAATTCCACACTTTAAATAACATTTTATCGGAAGTCTGTTTTAATACTATATAGAAGAAACTCCAATTTGAATATGGTTTGGGTTGTCATATCATCGGACATTAATTTAATTATCTTCTATGAATCTTATTTGATTTTTTAATTATTGTAATTAACTTTGTAACTTCCGTTGATTGGTGGAAGTTATCCTTTTTATGAACAATTAATTATTTCACCTTCCTTGACACTAACAAACACAAGTCAATTTTAACTATTTAGTTTGTTTCCACTTCATTTTTTTCTTCCTAATTAAAATAAAAATCTAAATATCAAGTAGTATTGAAATAAAATAACTAGGAGCAACCAATTAATTAGCAAATGTTCAACTCTTATAAACAATTATTAATGCTACTTTGTCTTAGTAAGAATGTTCTTTTTTTTTTTTTTTTTTTTTTTTAGGTTAAATGAGAGTATATAGCATAGAAAGAAAGTTATTTGATCAAATTATTATTACATTAATTTACATGAGCTTTATTTTTCACACAATTATATAATATTTCGTGAATTTTGAAATGTTAAACAGCCATCCTATAATATAACCAATTTATGATACATTCACAAAAAAGTGAGATTTTTCAACCTAATTTATGAGTTATATTCACTTTAAATTAATCATTAAATTATATTTTTATTAATCCTATAGTTTAAATGTAGCAATTATTTCATATAGCCACTGCACTATATCCCGTACTTGTTGATATTATATTTCAAGAAAAATACCCACATCCTTTATGATTTTTTACAATTTTATCACTTACCTCATTGTTTTAAAACCACATCTTACCCCTTTTAGTAATAACCATTTCTTTTCACATTTTGAGGATAATATTGTCTTTTAAATTTTAAATAAATATTGCCTCACCACTTCTATTAGCGGGACCCTCGTTCCTCACTCTTTTTTCTTTTTTTTTGGTCATTATCTCTCCATACCTAATAAAAAAAGATGTGGCATAATTTTGAAAGATAAGTTTAAACAAGCAATTGTGTTACTTGGTAATAAAGTTGCACTAATTAAAAAAAATTCTTAATATTTTTAAAAATAATAAAAAAAAATATTTTTCTCTATTTTTTTTAAGGAAAAATAAGTATTCTAAAAATTAAACTTGAAATCTTGTTTCTTTCTCCCTCATTTTTATAGTAATCTATTTCTTTTTTATTTTTAGAAAAAATTTAAAAGAATAAAAATTATAAAACTCATAAAAATACAGAATTTTTTTGCTTTCTCTTACTTTTTTTAACAATCAATTTTTTAAGTAAAAAGAAATTTAAATTAACTTTTTTTTTAAAAAATAAGTACGTAAAGACTTAAATCCTTCACCTCATACTTATATCATTTCTAAGCTGTTGGATCTATACTCTTCAATAGTTGAAATTGAATCTGACACGTATAATTATGTATAATTAGTACACTATATATATATATATATATATTACTATATTGGTTGAATGACCAAATATTCTATTAAATATATATTAGGTTTAACGAAAAAAAAATCTAAATAATAACAAAAAATAAATTTAAATAAAAACCTCACTACGAACATATGATATTTTATAATTTTTTATATTAATATAGAAATTAAAATATATGAAATATTATACAAACAGTGATTTTTTTTAAAAAAAAAATTATAGTCATAATATAATAAATTTATTTTTTTTCAGCAATAAATTAAAATTACAAAAATCAAAAAAAAAAATTGTTTAATCCCTTCTCTTTCCCACAGCTTCTTTCTCCTTTCCCTATTTGTGTTTTTTTTTTTTTTTTCTTAACATTTATTATTACTTTTAGGGATAAAATCATAAAATATCTCAAAAAGTGAAAAGTTAATATCAAAGTTGCGATGTTAGTAAATAAATTGTATTTTGAAATAATAGGGAAGTAAGCGATAAAAGCCAAATTTTTGGGGAAAAATTGATATTGTTATATTAATATATAACAAATTGATTTTTTATAATATACTTTTTTATTTTTATTATTTTATTTATATTTTATCTATATATAAATATATTTCATTTAAATTAAATATAATCATAAATATCATATTATGCTTGTGTTAGAAAAAAAAAAATTATAAATTAACTTTTGGTTAATAAGCTGAAATTAATTTATGCTTTACTTTAGATAATTTCTAGTATTTAATTAAAATTGGATGGAAAATATATTGAAAAATAGATAAATTTATATTTTCGTCATACTACATTAATAAATATTCTATTGTTAATATATTGTATAATAAATATTTATTATTATTATTATTTTATTTTAATTAGGAGTTTGAAAGACATTTTTTATAGTTAATTATCATTAAATAAGGGTATAATCGTTATTTTTTAACCAACAGGGACCTTAATGAATACTTTTTAAACTATTAGGACCTAGCAATCTAATAGATTAAATCTTAAAGAGTTGTAAATGTTTTTCATTTAGAAAAAAAAATTCTTAATATTTTTTTAAAAAATATTAAAATAAAATAGCTTTCTTTTCATCAAATCCTTTTGCTTTCTCTCCCATTGTTAAAGTAATTAGTATCTTTCTTTAAGAAAAAGTAAAAAAAATTTAAAGAAAAAATGAAATTTAAGAATATAAATTTGAAATCTTTTTCCTTTGTCTCTCATTTTTATAGTAGTTAATTTATTTTTATAAATAAAAATAAATTTAAAAGAATATAAAATAAAAAATAAATTTTTAAAAAAAGGAGATCTTTTTCCCTTCTCTACCATTTTTTTAACAATCAAATTTTTTATTTAAAATATTTTAAAGAATCCAATACATGAAAGTCATCAACCGCAACATGACACGCAGCATGAATGCTTGACTTGGTAATATTTTAATTAGTCTATGTAAAATATTCTAAACATCTCTTAATCTTTATAAAAATTATCCAACAAAATTGATTGGTGGAATCAAATTTAAGATGAGTCCATTAAACTCTAAAATAGATTTGTAGGCTAGGCCATAATGAACTACGAATCTAATTGTTATGTCTTCAAACCATGGCAAGTCAGCATCGGGGTAACGGCCATTTGCCACAGCGAAGTCAACGGCTTGATCCAATAATCTGTTGGATTTAGCAACTTGCGTCTCCAACTCCTCAATACGAAGATGAGCATTTTGGACTTTTTCTTTATACGTTTCCACTTTCCAGTTCAATTTTAGCTTGAACAAGTTCTCGTTTATGTTTGAAGCCCTCACTCCTTCATCAGTGACTCTGGTGCTTTGTCAAGACGTAGTTTAACTACAAAAAGGGGGCGAAAAGAAGTCTATGTTAAAGTACAAACAAGTTTATGCGAATAAGATTGTGTGATGGGAAGATGAAGTAAGAAAATGTCACCTTGGCCAGATCAGAAGTAGGATTACAAACATCCTTAGCAGTCAGTTTGTCGGCGTTATCAGCTTTGATTATAAGCACCATGTGCTCATAATGAGGTTGTTTTGCAGAACTGATATCCATCCTTGCCTTCCTTTTTCCTCTGTCGGGTTTCTCCTGATCCTCTGCAGCAACCGTGGCTTCGTGAGAATGGATGTCAATTCTCTTTGGGCGTTCACCCATCAAGAAATCGTCAGGAGCCATTGATTGTTGGGATGGACTTCACTCTCAATTGAAGAATGGTAAAAACTTATAAACCCACATGGTTTAACTTGAAAGCCCACATAGTTAATAGAATTAATTTTTTTTTTTTTTTTTAAGTTTGTTTAGTGGCTGTGAGATGTGAATGTGTGTGAAGAGGATCTGTATAGCTGTGAGAAGAAAAGAAAGTACTTTTTCCAGAAAATTTTAGTCCTAAATAGTTTTTATCAAGTTAACATTTGGATGACTATTTTAACTTTGTTTTGACTCAAATTTTATATAGAGATTTTGCACATATAGTTTTTTATTCTGGATGGTGTGATTGACCATTAGAGCTGTCTAACACATCCAAAATTGACGTTTACAACAATTTTGTTTTTAAAATTTTTCTCAATTTTAATTTGGCTCTTTCATTTTAGTGATACATCTATTGACGTATTTGGTGAAATTGTTCTTCAACTCTCACTTTGTAGTAGAGTTTTTTTTATTTCTAAAATTGTAATCTTATAAAAAGATTTTTATACTTCTTATTTAGTGATAGCGAAAAATTTTTTAAAATCGCAGTATTTTACTCTCCCTTACATTGAGGGAGGCATTTTTCTAAGTAAATTTGGCGTTTCTTGTGATTTTTAGTTTGATTTACTCGTTATTGTTTTTAATGTTTTTGATCTATTTGATTACTTCATCTTGGTTCAAGTAAAGTAGGAAGAATTAAATTTGTACTAATTTTTATTGTTGCTGCATTATTAGTGCATGTTTCTCCTATTTCTTCCTATCAAAAACATGAGGAGCAAACGTGCTTTCAACAACAGAATTTTTTAATATAAAGCTTTCTGTGATTTGTTTCCCCTTCCGGATGTTTTGGAAGAACATTGCTGCTAACAGTAATAGTTTCAAGTAAAATCAAAGAATAAAATAAGTCTTCAAAGGACTAGGAAAAGATCCCAATTCCTCTCAGTATAACCAAAATCAAGTTTGATTAAAAGATACTATGGCCTGTAAAGAGATCAAGTTTTTTCTTCCAGATTGCTGCATTAATATATCTCGGGTAAGTATAGCATAAATATTGTATATAGTGAAAATTAAAGCACAGTTAGTAGCAATCGATTTCTCTACTATCACTCATATTTTCGTAAGATGTTTCTGTAAGACTACTCGAAAATTTCAACGGTCGTTTAATGTATTTGTTCAATTAAACCCCGTGTTTCTCTATCTAATTTGTTTCAAGTAACCCAATCGAGGACAGACAAAGAGCTTGATACAGTTTCAGAAAAAATATTGGTCCTTACAAAAATGTTCACCTAGCAGATGCGCAAACAAATGAAAAATACGCCAATAATTATTAAAATTTACAACCTTAAACCTATAAATCCCTAAATTCTAAAACACAAATGATTTTCCTCTCAATTAATAAAATTACGTTGAATTTCTTTGGGAAAAGTGCTTTGGTTATGGCTGTCGTCCTTCAAATAGTGAATTTAATTTTTCTTTTCTCTTTTTTTTTTTTTCTTTTGTGTTGCACTTAAATGTTACCAAATAAATTAAACATATTAAAAAAAATCGAAGTATTAATTTAGACAAAACATAAAGAGAAAAGCTTTTAAAAACCAAAATTCATCTAACACCCAAACCTTAAAGCTATCAAACCAAAATCTTCAACTCCTCAACCCATAAATCCAACTCATAAAACATCCAGAAAATGATCAGGTCAACAATCATAAACGTGCCAGATAAAAATCGGAATGCAGGAGAGAACTGGCCTGGGACTGTAAAGCGAAATCGGAGAGGAACGATGAAGCCCTTAGAACCAATTCTCCTTTTTCTCTCGAAATTCCTGTCATAGGCAACCAAAAAAATGATGATTAGTCGCTTGTTTGAGTATCTTTTAAATTTCAGACAGTTCAGTTTAAGCAACGTGGCAGCAATTCATTCGTTTTCAGGTAGGCATGACGGTTGATTGGATAGCAAAGATGTGAGCGTCAGAAGAATTAAATGCAGCGGCTTCTTTTCAAGAGGTATTAAACAAGTAGTTCATGCAGTGAAAATTGAGTGTTAATAGAAATATAATATATTTAAAATAATAGTTTTAAAATAAAAAATATGTCAATATAATTTAAACAACGTGACATGATAACCATCTATTTTCGTTGATTTGTTCATATCTTACAACTGCAATGTTTTGTTGATGTATTGACATGGTTAAATGCACAATTTTAATGTTTTGAATCGTATGCAAACTTAGTCCTAATATCAGTCAAGGAGAAAAATCAAATAGTAATTGATATGCTAAGCTTCAAATACTCTTACATTAATAGCTTAGTCCTAATTTCTAAATACTAATAATATTTCGCGGTGATACAAACTTTTATATATAATCTAAATTTTTCATTTTAATAAATGCAATTTCGTGGTTACTATTTGATAAATAAGAATATAATATATGTTCTATTTCATCTTCAAATGGAAATATTATTAGTATCATTAATGAAGACAATTAGAATTGACATCCCTCTTATCACTTTTAAGGAGAATAATCCAGCACAAACAACATACATATAATTAGCAAACAAGAAGATACTTAGATTGGAGAAAACAAAAACTTGAAATTCTATCGAACACTCAATATTCAAAATCCATCAAACCAAAATCTTCAATTTTGAAAACCCATCAAACCAACTCAAAAAACACCCAGAAACTCATAAACGCATCAAGTCAACAATCATAAACATGCAAGAGAGGACCGACCTTGAACTTGAACCCGGTATCAGAGAGGAAGGATGAAGCCCTTACACAAGCAACCAGATATGCTGGACACTTTTCTTCTCTCTCTTCAAAATCTTTTTTCACTTACTACATAATTAATACCTATAAAAAAATTATATAATAATAATATAATATTAATAAAATTTTATTTGAATAAATTTTACTGGAGATAAAAAAAAATCATATAAAATATATGTTAACGGGATAATACTATCACATTAATTTATATAGTAGAATTTTCACGTTTAATATTATTATTTATCACAATCATATTTTTTTAAGTTAGTAACAAAAAATGATATTTACACCATGTACATATGTACCCAATTAATAAAAATGATAAAACTATAATTTCACTAAGTGTATGGGTGTCCCCTTTCTTTTTTTTTTTTCCAAACATTCTAAGTATCAATGATAAATTTAGAAATTATTGAATATTATTAAAAATAAGACTCATTCATACTATGTAAAATAGTATTATTGTCTTGTAAAATTAGCCGAAAATCAAAATCACACCTCAACAGTAAGTGAAAAAGTTTAAGGAAGCTCTTAAACTCCAAGTCATCTAAGTTTAGAATAGATGAGACATTTTAGTCTTTTAGCGAAAATTTAATGGTCAATTAACGTTTTAGAGGAGATAGCGTGGGTTTCTTCAAACATGCCATTAAATATAGATAAAATTTCAAAGGAAAAGTATGTGTTAATTCCCCAAATAAACAATAATGAGAATGTATTTAATATTATTTTTATATTGAATAAAATAGTTGGAATATAAAGTGAGTCGGAAAGAGGAAAGAGTTGTTTCCTCCACTCTACCACCTAATAAATTTTATTTCACTTAATCTTTATTTCACAACCTCGTATCTTTTTGCTCGTTATAATTTCTATTTGAATGAAAATAGGTATGGGAATATATTATCGTAAATTACAAAATTTTTATTTTTATAATAAATCATTTTCTTGTTAAACTATCAAGCTATTATCTTATCTTATCATCAACATTTGTAAGTGTTGGATTTGCGCTAAGCCCAATGGGCGCCCATGATGGTTGACGCAGATAATCATAAACCTAATCAAAGTAATAAGATAATATTTATTTATATAATTAATATTATTGTATTCACCTAAATAATTAATTAATTATCTAGAATAATTCTTAATTATTATATATAAATAGGAAATGAACATATATGTTTTTTATCTCAAATAAAGATAGCCTTCTTAGTCAAATTAGGATTACAATTAAATACTCTAATTCTAATCATATGAGATTTTCTTTATCTGTTTAATGCTTCTAAGTCCCCTTACTTATTCAATTGATTAATTTATAAGTTCTGAAACATAAAGAGCGTTCTTGTGTTAAATGTGAAGCAAGTGGTCTTTCTCTTGTATGATTTTTCACCACCTAAAAAGATAGTAGAACAATTTATTTGAGATTCAAAGCGAAAAAAGTATGCTTTCATATTCTATGTTTTATATCCAAGAGTAAGAATAATTGATATGTACTTGACATTTATATATATTCAGATGAAAAAAGAAATCCAAAGTTTATTATTTGTTTATCAAGATTCTATTTACAAAAACAAATGATACCAAAATATTTACTTTTGGCAACAATTCACAAACTCTGCCTATTTTTAAAACTTTTCAGATAAAATGATTGGTTGTACAAATGTATATAATTTACTTACGGCAAATATGTTTAAAACTAAGTAGATTTAATTTGGATTTACTTGAATATAAGGCATTATAAATATATAACTTGGACTAATTTTTTATTGTTGCCCTAGTTGTAGTCATTTTACTTGCTTTTCTCAAATTTTGAAGAAAACTTTGCTAGAGAATTTCTATTCTTTCGTAACCCGTAATCGCCCAATATTTCTTATTAAAGTTAATATTTTTGTTTCTTTTAATATATGTGTTAGATTTGTTTTTCGCAATTTATCAAGTAAAATTAATATTCAATAATTAAATTATTAACGCATAAAATAAAATAACAATCCATGCAATTTTTAGGTGGTCAAGAATCTCCTAGTCCACAAGGCCACGCTGAATTGTTGAACAATCCAATAAATAATTTCATGATCAGTTATAACATCGCTTGAACCCAAAAGGACACTTCCTTTTTCACAAAAATAATATATAAGTTTTTATATATAGCTATTGTCAATTGAATGGAAAGGCAAAGCAATTAATCATTCTATAAATTATCAAAGTTGTCATGTAATTAACTTATAGAAACTGCATTATTAGTTGGAATTTTAATACAACTTAAAATGATTATTTTCACTTAATAATAATATTATGATAATTTAACGCAGCAAGTTAATAGATTTGTATTGACTAAAGATTACAAACTCAATAATCGTTTTTGTTTTCATATCACTCACTTAATAAATAAAAAATAGAACTTAATTTAAATTATGACTCAAATAAGACAATATTAAATCTTAACTAGACAATAAAATCAAATATAATCAATAATTCCTAAATTATATTATTCGTACTTTCTGTTATATATATATATATATATATTCTCTTAATATCATGAACTTTATTTTGTTTGGTTTTCATATAAATAAAGACTAATTTACAAAATCAAGTTATTTTTCTATTTTTAATTCCTGTAATTTTAAATCCTAAACTATAATAAATATAACAACACTTTCATTTAATAAACAAGAATAAAATGAAATCCTCAACCTTGAATATCATTTTCTATGAAATTTTATGATGAAGTGTTAAAAGAAAGGAAAAATGGTGGGAGTTTTAATATCTCAATTTGAAATACAAATTTATATTTTAAATATTTGATACCTTTAATAGTAATTAAAATACAAATTTTATATTTTAACATATGATATATGACGTAAAATTAAATAAATTTATCATGTAAATGTTAAGTAATTATTTACTTTATTACTTTGCATTCCCATGTTTATTTTTATTTTACATTTTTATGTCTAACATTATTTATTAGAATAAATGAAATGAAAAATTATATATATATATATATATAGCATTTTAAATCATTTGATAAATTATCCCTTTTATTAACAACAGTGATGCGATTGCTACACTTAACCAAATGTTAACAATTAGAATACTGTTGTTTTTCTTTTGGCCATTTTGTTTTCTAAGTATTTCCTAAAAGGAAAACAAAAACTTTTTTAAAAAAGTTAATATGTATGTGTTTATTTATTTTCTTGACTTTTGACACTTATTGCAAGATGTTTTTATGAAAACGAAAAATAAATTATTCTAGTTTTATTTAAATGCAACTAAAAGTTGAAGATTCAAAACATACTGTCTTAAAGTAAAACCATTTAGAATGCGTTAAGTAATGCACTTAAAATCGTGTTTTTTTTAAAACTATAAAAATGACATATATAAGGATAATTTCATAAATATGTCAGATAGTATTTTTCTTTTCTTTTTTTAGATATTTTAACCTGAAAAAACCAGTAGACTTAATTAGTACATATATTTTTCATAATATGATGTCATCTAAAATCGCGTTTTCTCAAGCTGAAAATTTCAAATTTCATTTTTAAAAATTGTAGGCCTTCATGTAATGTGCATGAATTAGAGCGAGTTAAAAGCATCAAGTTAATTACGTATGAATGTTGAAATTTAAAATTCATCCGTTAATTTTATTAATATCTGAATAATTAATCTGAATTATATTAAGCTTTACTTTGAAGCTCTGAATTTTGATTTTTATCCTCCTTAAGACATAGTGAGCTCTGAATTATACAAACAGTATCAAACGAGACAACCAAAGGCATTAAACACAACACGGAAAACATTGTGGAAAAACGTTTTCGACAAATGGTAGAGCATAGCATTTTGGTGAGCAAGAACATCAATATTGTTTAATAGATTCACTGATGTTCTTCGCAAGACCTGTGAAAGAAGATCAACGTCGACAGTTGGAAGAACACAGTTATATCCTGCGTTGAGCGTTGGATGAATTCAAGCACCTGATTAAGGAAAAGGCTACCACGACAGCGGCGGCGGCCTTCAATTGATACCCTTTATAAAGACGAGATTGATGTAACGCATGATGATTTTGTTTCTGCCGTACATAGTGCAGAGAGATCAATGGAAGATTATTCTGAGGAGATTCATAAAAGTTGTAAAGAAAAAATATTTGTTATGCTCAATGCCCAGATGCTTAATGATTCGCCTTGTTGTTTGGAGGATATTACTAGGCTTCTGTGGAGAGAGTGAGCATGTGCTGGAATTGGTGGAGTTTTCAATAGAGAAGAGATTGTATGTATGCCCTTGAAACTCTACGTTGAGTGTGATTTTTTTCAGAGGTCGGAAAATAGTATGTTGAAACTGGGATGGGTTAAGGAGATAGATTGATGAGAATGTTTTTCCTCTGTTTTCAAATAAGCTTGTTAAAGATGATGGAGTTGTTTCTGTTGCAGAAAACATTACTGTTTTCATTGAAACAGAAGAAGGTAACAGGAGAGCTGTTTTTTAAGTTGGACTCATATCCTTGCTTTCATTAAGGGCAACAAAACCAGTTTTACTTTTCTCCATTTTGTTGTTGTAGTATACTCTTGCATACTTTTGTTGAATGTGCAATGAATTTGTTAAATATTACAAAATCTTAGCAATCAAATAAACTGAGTCAAACTTCAAATTTTTTAAAAAAAAAAAAAAAACCTTCTATTTACTAGTATAATTTTTAATTTTGTAGGTTTTTTTTTCTTTGCATGAAATATACTGCAGGAAAAGCTCAATGCTCAGTTGAAAAATATCCCTTTGTACCCGTAAGAGAAAATAGAACATTAGATGATATGATTAGAATAAAATAGTGACTGTTGCTAGCATAAAGGCTAATCATGTTCCTGAACAATGTTCTAATTTTTATGCTAATATCAAATATCATTAATGAACATGTTATTGTTAATATCTAACACCATTTCAAAACTGGACAGTTTCTCATTATTAATTTTGCGAAATAAAGAAAGCAGAAACTATTTTTCAAATATCAATTTTGAAAAACAATTTCTTATAACTGTTTCTGAAAAAAGCTATGAAACAATTTCATTCACAAGAAGAATGAATATAACAGATTGTTATGTAAGAAAACAGGGTGATATTAGCCTGTAGAACACAACATCTACAATTTACAGCAAGTGTAGACTAAAAAGAAATTATAGATTAAAAGACCATCAACACAATTTGGACAGATAATAATGTGGAACATAATATTAGAAAGGAGGATTGATTTTCTCTTTGCGTATTCCTTGCTATTTGTTTCCACTTCTTCCTCATCAGAAACTTGACTCCCCATACTGATCATGGTAGATGAAAAGAGTGAAGTGAAATGAGGCAACGGTTTGATCAACGTCAGGTGCAAGCAAAACATCCAAGCAGTGATCAAATCCAAGCAAGACATGATCTGAGTAACAAATCCTCAGCCCTCTGATCAGAAAGCAAACCCAGTTACCACTTTGGTTTCAGAGATAAAAGTTTCCTGGTTTCAAAATGCAAGCACCCACATCAAAAAACTTCTTCAAATGCAATAACAGTAGGAGTTAATGCGAAAGCCTACTAGTTATCGAAGATCATAAACTTGGACAGCTGAACCAGTGGGGAACTCCCCTTCCAAGTAGAGAAACGCTGAATAATTGAGGTGGTACACCAAATGCCTGAAATAGTTTCAAAGAGTATCATTAAGTACCTCAAAAAGTATAAAAGTTGTAAAGAGTCTTGTCAAGTGCTTTTACAAACAGGTCATGGGAGTGAAATATACATGTTGAGCGATTATTTTGCATTATTTCACATAAGTAATTGAAGATATTAAAACACTATTGATGTTGTCAAAACAAAACAAAACTACGTAATTGAAGATATTAAAGCCAGCTATCTGAATCTAACGTAGGCAGAAAAATGTTAAATCATTCCATGAAATGTTAAATCATTGATTACAAATTAATGTCCAAGCTCCTATCAATCTGCTATATATATTATCTCCAGAAAATTGAGACGACTTGAAAAAGAGAGCGAATGGAACAGTAAATTATCATACAAGAAGTAAATGAAAGTTAAGCTGTTCAACCTTTGGTTTTCGTTACAATAAATGATTTCCACCACAAATGGCCCCAAGTTAATTACTCCTCTGTTGATCATCATCAGCAACACAATTTTAAATTCCCTGCAAATCGTTTAAGGATATATTGAGATAAACAACAGGTTATATTATATACAATGCCGTCTTCTGCATTGTTATTGAATATCAAGGAATGAAGAAAGATGAAATAGTGAGAAAGCATATATATTAACCTTTCGGGTGCGCTCCTGGGATCCTCTTGGAATAGAATTTTACTGGCCAATTTTTTCAGGTTGTTTCATCCAGAATTTCTCGGTGACAAAGAAAGGATCATCATCTGATCCACTACTCTGTTATACTGCAAAAAAATATTATAATAAGAAAAATAAGACAATAATGCAAAGAAAAAAATGAAGAAGGCATATATACCTAAAGTATGCAAGATGCTTTTTTTGAGCGCCTTCTGTTAAAATCCATGCGATGTTAAACTTCCTTCACTGTGTTAAAAAAAAAAAAATTGAAGAAATCAAAATAAGAAACATAACAGAATTATCAGTTATAAGAAGTGGTTATATATTAATGAACTATTACTTATTGGTTTAGCTATTACAGGCTCTATCTCTTTTGTAAGTCCCATAAATCTGATTTACTTACTCTGCAACAAGAATTTGAAAATCCATGCAAAGCTATTAAATTTTTATTGAACATTATGAATTAATAATTCAAAGCTATTAAATATATAAATTACTCCTCTGGCATGAGTAGCAAAGCTAGCTCTGCATATCAATCGACAAAAACATATGAAATCATACAATATTGTCCTGATTTCCATTTTATTGAACATCAAGTAATTAAATTTTTAAGATAGCAACTAACCCCAAACTTAGCTTCTGAGTAACAAATCAAAAGCTTCTCTTCTCCCCTCAATCTTGGTTCAAATTGCACAACTCTCCCATGGATGCCACAAACCAACACATTCACCGCAACACAACACAAGCTGACAATCCTGTGTAAGATTAATAATGCAAAATAATGGAAAATCCTTGAGATGACAAGAAAACCCTTCCATACTGCAATATATATATATGACAAGAAAATTATGAATTAATAATGCAAAGAAAATAAAAAATGAAGGCATACATACTTACATGAGGCTGATATATTCGATTGCCCAATAGGTAGCCTTTTGTTAAAATACTTGAGATGTTGAACTTGCTTCACTGAATAAAAACAATGAAAGAAATTTAATAAAGTCAAAATAAGAAACACAACCAGTTATAAGATGTGGCTATAAATTAATGGACCATTACTTACTTGTTTTGGCTGTTACAAGTTCTGTCTCCCCTGTATGCCCCATCATTCTGATTCAGTACTTTTGCCACAGAATTTGGAAATCCATGCAATTACCAAGCCCCAAACCCAGGAGATGTCATGACCCAAAGCAGAAAAAATATATACATATATAAATTAAATGCTTTCAAAGTCAATGACCTTATATTATGATAGTTATTAGTGAGACAGTGTAAGTATTATGTGCATACTCATCCTGTCTAAGGCTTTCTCTAACAAAGTAGGTGTGGAACAATCATGTTATTCTATGAGTCTGCATATTAATTCCACGAAACAAAATAAGAAATAATGCTATACAATATTGTTGTGATGTGCTTTTACTGAACATCAAGCAATTAAATGATAAGAAAGCAATTAACCAATCAAACTTCCCACAAAACCTTATACCCTAAAAAGAAAATGGAAATCTTACAGAAAGATGCAAAGGAAGAAAGCCAAACCATAAACTCAGCTTCTGGGTAACAAATCAAAAGCTTCTCTTCCCACCTCGATCTGGGTTAAAATTGCACAACTCTCCCTTGGATGCCACAAACCCCTACATTAACCATAACACAACACAAGCTGACTGTCCTGTGTAAGATTAATTCATGATAATCTAGCTACTAAACTTGAAATAATACACAACTGTGGCATGTTCTTGACTATGTTTAACGCATATATAATGTTTTACATCTGAATCAGATTACAAATAACAATTAAAGATAGAAAAGAAGCAAAAGGAATAAAATACCTTTCCAATTTCAAGCACAGATAAGTTAAAATCTTTAATCTCTGGAGTGGTGTTGTCTGAAGGAGAAGCCACCCCTTACATATATATCAAAGTAGTTTCATAATATATATATATCACAAGTATTAGGAATTGGATTCAGAATCTGAAGGTTTAACTTGTTAAATTACTATAATTAACTATAATTTAATTAATAAGGAAGAGGATAAAATACCAGTTCGTCAGCTGGATTTTCTACCGCCAATCCTTGAACAGTAAATATCTTTTTAAAATGGGACAGCAATAAATCTCCTTTATCAGCAACAACACAATAGCATACTCCAGATTGCACTAAGGAGCAGCAGACAGATAAACAGATGCAGGAAGACACGCAACAGGCCAATGGAACAACAGAGTAGCAACAAGTAAAACAATCCCATAACATATCATTGCAACGAACAGCAGCAGATTAAGCAATCAGCAGAAAGCCACAGATCAAGCTGGCCGTAAGCGGCAGAAATAAACCAGCAGCCAACAAAAGCAGCCAGCATCCCAATGGATGCAGGGAAAAACAAGCAACCAGCATAATAGCAATTCGAATAGACAACAGCAAAAAGAACTAGAATCTATACTTGGCAAAACAACACCATCATAAAAAAATCCAAGGATCTCTGGATTCATCAATGGTTCCCGCAGAAGCTGTAGAAAACAGGCAGCAGCAACAAAAGAGCTGCACCATTAAGGCTACCCTTTCTAGGAGCAGCAACATACTAGCAGTAAGTAGCAATGACAAGATAACAAGTCCAACAAAAGACAAACCAAAGATGGACAAAAGGAAGAAACAAAAGAGCTTCTGCCTTTAACTAAAACAAAGCTCTGGAAAATTCCAAAGAAATAAATCTCTGGAAACAGGATGCTAAATTTAATTGCACAGCAGGCAGCCTTTTGTTAAAATCCTCGAAGATGTACTTTAAACTTGCTTCACTGCATTAAACAAATGGGAAAAATTTAAAATTGAAAAAAAAAAATATAACAGAGCTAATCAGTTCTAAGATGTTGTGGTAAATCAATGAACCATAACTGGCTTATTCTGATTCAGTACCTCTGTAGAAAATTTGTAAAGCCATGCATACAAAGACCAAAAACAGATATATATATATATATATATATATCAAAAACAGTTTCCAAATCAATAATCTCAAAATTTGAAATGATACACAACTTAGCATACATCTGACTTTATATATTTAGACCTACCAAGTACTAATATTGAATGGTGAACTTTCACGAGAAGAGTGTTTTGTCAACCATTGTTTAGGACCATGTATCAATTTCTTTTGAAAATCATTCATTCTTACTAAACAATTTGGAAAAAATCAGGTACAATGTTGTGTCATCTTACATCTATAACAATTTTATCATTATAATACTTTCTAAACTAAACTAATGGGAGAAAGATCATATATACCATGTAATCAAGATATTCCTAACTAGTTATCTTATATTTTAAATGTACACTTGTGGCATGTTGTGCACTGAATTTAACTTATGTAAAACATGATTTGATTTAAAATATTTCCTACATATATATTATATTACATATTACAGTCAAAGATCAAAAAGAACCGGATGGAAGAAAATACCTTTCAATTTCAAGCACAAGTAGGACAAACTGAAATCTTTGTTCTCTGGATTGCTTTCGTCTGAGGAAATTGCCAACCTGTACATATATACCAAAGTAATTTCAGAACATATATATCATCAAAAGTAGAATTTGACTCAGAATATGTAGTTTTAACATGTTAAATTACTACTCTTAACCATAAATTAATTAACAAGAAGGGAAGAGGATAGAATATAACTAACATACTTACCATCTAAGAATGATGTTAGGAATGTGAGAGATCTTGTTCTAGTCCTTTCCTGTCTCCTTTATGAAACGTTCTTCTAAAATGGGACATTGAGAAATTTGCAATGTCTCTAGTGGTGTGATATCAAAAAGGTGGTCTGACAACGCCTTTGATTTGCTACGAGAAAGAATTTCAAAGTGATTAAGATATGGCATGATTATAGTATCTTCTTTTCCGCTGCCTCTAATCCTAAAACCCCACTCTTCTCATTCATCCGGATGAATGAGAAATTTTAATTTAGGAAAAGCAATAACTGGTGCAGATGAACAAGACCAAGTTCACTTTTTATGCCCCGACAAGATTCATACTTCACTCTCTTTGCACTCTTCATTCAAAATTTTCAAGTTGTTTCATCCATAATTTCTTGGTCATAGAGAAAGAATCATCAGCTGCTCCAATACTCTTCCATACTGCGAAGTATATATATCATGAAAATTGTAACTTAATAATACAAAGGAAAAAATTAAAAAATTAAGGACATATATATGAATATATATATATATATATATATACAGACACACACTCACGTTACATAGGTTGCTATATTTGATTGCCAATCTAGTAGCCTTTTGCTAAGCTTGTTTCACTGCATTTAAATAATGAAAGAAACAAGGCAAAATTAATTAATTAAGAAACACAATGTACAAAATCAATAAGTTAATCAATTAATAGCGTAAGTAGTACTTACTGATTTGATTTCGTCTGTTTCATCTATAAAAATTGAACACTGCAATGACAAAAAAATATAAATTTGTTTAACATCATATTACGTGATTTCGTAAGAATAAAAACTGAAAGTTTAAACACATATTAAGTTGTTGTTCGTCAGTTGCCTTTTTTTGATCATCAGTAACATATCTAGCATGATCAACTGCGAATCAGACTGCATATATACGTTAACAATGAGTAAGCATAGGGATAACTGACCAGTTTGAACTTTTGGTTTTGGGGCATAAGAAATCTTACAATGTTATTGTACAATAAGCAATTAAATAATGAAGAAAATACACTAAAGAAAAAGCAACTAACCAATTTGGGAAAGGAAACTGTAATCTTGTCAAACAGAAAATAGAGAGAGCCGAGGAAGAAAGCCAAACCATAAACGACCAGTTCCACCCTTTACATATATACCAAAGCAATTTTAGAATATCATCAGTAGAAACTGATTCAAAATCTAAAAGTTTTAACTTGTTAATTTACTATAAGTAATCATATTAATAAATTAAGAAAGAAAGACAATAAAATACCATTGGGTCAATTGGAATTGTCGCGTCTATGTCCTACTGACAGCTTCCTTAAACTTAAATACAAACCAAATCTGATGTTCGGAATGTGAGAGATCTTGTGCCAGTCCTCTCCTGTCTCCTTTCTAAAACGTTTTTCTAAAATAGGACAATGAGCAATCATTAAATTCTGAAGTGTTGTGCTCTCAAGAACCTGGTCTGGCAGCGTCTTTAATTTGTGGCAATGTTTAATTTCCAAGTGACTAAGATGTGGCATGATTATATATCTTTCTTTTCCGCCGCTTGGAATCCCAAAATCCCACTCTTCCCATTCATACATCTCCGAAAATTCGAGAAATTTTAATTTAGGAAAGGTAATAACTGGTGAAGGTGAAGATGATGATGTCGCATAATCACTTTCTATCCCCAAAAATTCATAACCCACTCTCTTCACACTCTTCATTCCGCAAATGTAGATACTTTCAGGGGATCGTAATTTTCCCAAAAAGGCACATTCTCATAGTCAAAACAATTTTGTAATGATAAATACTTAAGATTGGTTAATGACATTAACCAATTGGGGAGCATGCTGCCTGTGTAGTCTCCTATATATAATTTCTCTAAATTTGGAGTTGGGCATAAGGCTTCGATAATTGCTTCATTGTCCACTTCACTTTCCGACTCCGAAGTTAGATCTCCATTCTTGTCAAACAATAATACCAAAGCAGAGAGGTTTTTCTTCTTCTCAAGCTCCACTTTTCTTGCCTCTTCGACGTCTGTCACATTTCCCAACCCTCGAATTGAAAGAAACCCTCGAAGCTGGTTTAAGTGTTTCAAACCTCCAATGTTGCATGCTTTACCACCATGTTGGCCACCACTACTCACTACGAACTGGTCTAGTGACCGAAGACCGGTTAATTTCTCAATTCCTTTTGGCATGTAATCCAGTAACAAATCCTCAAGTAATAAATGCCTCAGACTGACTAACTTGTATACCCTTTCTGGTAATTTTTTTAATTCATCACATGAGCGAATGTCTAAGGTTTGTAAATTATACAAATCACAACAAGCTTCCGCCTGCAGTTCTTCTATTTTTACGTCAAACAAACGAAGATATCTTAAATGTATGAACTTCTCTATCCCTTTCGGAATTTCTATCCCTTTCGGAATCTCAAGGAAACTACGATTTCCATCAATTCTGAATGCTCTTAAACATGTCAATGAATCAAACACCTTTCCTAGGACCGGTTGACATGTTTCAGACCAGCCATGAATTAAGAGACTGCGTAATTTTTGAGCATTCACTATAGAGATCGAAAAAGAAGCATCTTGTTTAAGCACTAATGTTGAGTGGCGAACTTTATCAAAAGAAGTGCTCGTCAATGATGATTCGGGATCACCAATTTCTAGTGAAGCACATTCATTCCTGCTGACAAATTGGGCAAGGTCATGTACTATGTCATGCATCTTACAACTATTGACATTACCATCAGAATCTATATTAAACTCTTGGAAGAAAGATCGTGCTGCTAAATAATCAAAATATCTGATACCAACCATCTCCATCTCTATATTTCCTTCATCCACAAGATAACCTTGAGCCATCCATAATTTTATTAATTCATCTTTCTTTATAATTTTATCCTTTTCGAAGACAGCACAATATGAGAAACATAATTTTATCTTAGGTGGCAAATCATTATAACTCAATAGTAACGGTGGGGAAATGCCTTTCTCAAACTCTTCTAATTTCCATAACTCATTATCTAAAATATTTTGCCACTCTTCTCTATTTTTTTTAAACCGTAAAAGACTCCCAATAGCTTTTGCAGCAAGAGGCAACCCCTTACACTTGCTTACAATTTTTCTACCTATTTCCTCTAATTTTTCACACTCTGAAGGAGATCTATCAGAAAATGATAATTTTTTAAATAACAACCAACATTCATTATAAGACAATTCTTGAATATTGATAATATCAACTGAATTCATCATTTTGGCCATTATCTCCTTACGAGTAGTAACCAAAATCTTGCTTCCAGGAAAACCATTCTTCAGACAATTTTTGAATGGTTCCCATTTATTGTAATCTTCTGTCCATACATCATCTAAGACAAGAAGAAATCTTTCTCTCGCACTAGATGCACTAATGCATTCCAAAAGTGATTGAAATTGACCTAAATTAGGGTTAGATCTTTCAAAAGCTTCTGTGATTGCTTTTGCAATACTAAACTCATCAAAAGGGTCTGATACACAAACCCAAATTCTTTTCTCAAAATTTTTTATCACCTTATCATCATTGTAAGCAAGTTGTGCAAGAGTAGTCTTCTCGATTCCTCCCATGCCAACAATTGAGATGACATGAGGGCTTTCTTGTTGTTCATTACTCTCACATAAGTTTCCTATTAAAGCTTTCTGCTCCTTAACTCGACCATCTGTCTCACTTACACTAACAAATGAGACACTTGGTACTCGCTGAGGTTCTTCAGTTATATTTTTAACCACACTAAGATTAAACATGTCTTTGGATTTGGCAATATCAAGTAGATGTTCATTTATTTCTTTTATCTTTATTGCGATATCATGACGCAAACCAACTTGTTTGAAACAAAAGCAAGAGGTGGGAAAGGGGAAGCATACCTTCTTCTCAGGAATTACGAGACCTTTTTCAGCTTTGTCCATTTGCAATTTCATCATTGTAGTCTTCTACTCATCTAACACATCTTCCATGTCATAAAATATGTCTTTTAGCTGATCTAACCAAGCTCTCAGTCGTGCTTCCTTTAGTTGTCTTTGCTCTGCATCAGCCAACACACCTTGAATTGCATTAAGGTTCTTGGTAAGCTTTTTCACTTCTTTTTTGACACCTACAACAAGCCTCACCTCTTGTTTTATCTCTTCACTAATCAATGAAATCAATTGCCCCAAGACACTAGAAACAATTGCATCAGCCATATTGTATGGTAATTGAATGACAAAGTTTGAAAAAAAACTGAGTTATTGATTGTGTTTTTTGACAATTTTTGAAATCTTTATATATAATATAGAAAACAACTGACAAGGAATATATCATCTAATGAGCAAAGTAAAGTAATCCTTTGCCTAGATGTTAGTTTATGTATATCTCTTTCTCTTTCTCCAAGCTATTTTCATTGTTTAATTCATTAAATGGTGTATCATCTAAGCCAACTATATACAATAAATATATTTGCTGCTACTTTAACAAATTCATTGCATATTCAACAAGCAAAGTATGGAAGAGAGTAATGCAAATAATAAATAGAGAAAAGTAAAGTAGATTCTTGTACCCTTAATAGAAGTAAGGATATGATCCCATTGATGCCTTTAATATTTGAATGAGAAATAATTGTATATCTTTGTTTACTTAATTCTTTTAATTGTAGAAATTCATATTCATGTGTCAAGTTCATGTGTATCCAAGAAAAATATCACAAAATTTTAAGTTGACACAACCTATTTAATTAGGTTGAAAATGGAATTTACTAATGTAATACAATTATTAAATGGATTAAGCAAAATAATCTAATATCTTTTATATTTTAATTTATTGTTCAAATGTTTGTTTTATTATTACTCAAACTCTTATTAATTTTTACTTTTTGAAACAAATCTCTTTAATTATTTCTGTCTGTCCTTTATATATCTAGCAAGAATTTGATGTGTTAATAAGAGTCATTAAATTGATCATACAACTCTTAATCTGTTGTCTTTCATGTAGTTAATTTAATGATGTCACAGAAAATAATGAAATAAAATATAATGACTCTCGGTAATACTTTCAAGTATAAATGTCTTATTCCAGCCATAATCTAAAAAAGAAAAAAGTATAGATATCCTAATTATTATACATCATAAGAGTTTACATGACTTGCTAACTCAAATAATATATCATGAAGATTTATATGTTGGGCCGTAAACCCAAACCCAACTTCAATGCCAAAAACAAAAAAATTGCTAATATCATATGATAATTAGTCTAATTAATTTAAATTTTTAAATGGAAAGGATAATGATCTTTTTTTTTATATCATATATAAACCAGTATTTTTTAACACTTAAAATTACATCTACATTAATTGTATTACATTAAACATTAATTATGAATCAATTACATATGTTAAATTTAATTTCACCAATTAAAAATAACTAGTTGTAAAATATCTTAATTTAAAGATTTTCAAATATAGCAAATAAAAGAAAAAAAAAACATTAGAAGACGCCAAGCATTCTACCGATATTATCCTCTATATTATCTTCCATTTATACTATTTTTATTTAAACTCTAATATATGTAACGCTTTTTTTTATTAATTAAATTAGAATAATAAGAAATTCTAAACTTATTTATAACTTTAATTATAAAATGCAATGTCATTAGAATAATAAGTTATATGCAATTTCATTATAACTTTTGTTTTATTTTATAATGAAAACTTACTTTTACTGTGTAGTTGAACTATAAAACATTATTTTCTACTTTATAAATTCTTTTCAAAAAGACAATTATCCAACAAGCATTTTCCCAGTTTTGAGAAAAATGAAAATGAAAGGAAACTTTGAAATAAAATAATCTCAAGATCCCAATTTCTATATATGAAAACTACAAAAAGAAACAAATAATCCAAGGATCCATAAATTCAGGAAAGCAAGCCAAAGCAATACCATTTACTAAATATAGATCAATCACTCACCATAAATTATATTTATACACAGGTATTACATAAACACACTTTAGAGATAATTTATAGACATAAATACATATATCACATATAATATGTATACTATCGTCTCATTATCATTATAACTATCAATTTGATAATTTTATCAGAATCAGACCATCAGAGTGGCATATTTTTTCTTGCAAAGAATGAATGCTTTTCTGCTCCTCCAAGACTTCCTTCCATTAGAACATATAAGTTAGGATTTCCCACAAAGCTAGTGTGTTCAGTAAATTCTAATCAATTGTTGTATCCAGTTCCAAGTATCTGATGTTTCTAAGGCTTGACTTTCTGCATTTCAGAAAATCAACATTAGTGCATTTTGCTTTCAATTCAATTACTAGAATGAATGCAGCATGGACGTTGAAATCTTGAAAACAAATCGTTTACATCTGCAAACAGATCAAACAAGTTATACTTTAACTTCTTTTTGTTTTCACATTCGCAACAGCACTTGTAATACAGGATAATCATTTTTAAGAGTCTTACATATTGCATAAAATGCAACCAACAATGTCCCAAGAAAACATTATTTCAC